>JAADYG010000121.1:0-57132 GCA_023338115.1 Phytopythium boreale
GCGGAGTTGGCAGCTTGAATTTGCCAGTCGCCCATTGGGCGACGTCTTTTTGGCTCGGTAGATTCCCGTCTCGGACAGTCATGGCGTATGTGCAGATAATGGTCTTTTGCTTCAACGTCAGGCGATTGCGTGTCTTGGGTGCTGGTGTTGGCATCGTGCTTTTTGAGAATGACAGCCAACTGCATGAATCTGCTTTGCGCGCATGCATCCTCCGATAGTTAATGTGCATTTTCGACCTTCCGTTGTTTAACTTAAACGGCAAACGCACGCATCCGCATTGCTTTCGCAAGCGTGGGCGTCTGAGGTGATGCTGCGGTCTTGCTTGTCATTTGTCTGACACCAAAATCAGTACACTTCAACTACCTCTCATACCACATAACAGTATTAGTTATTGCAGGTTATCTGGTGGAGTGGTCGGCTTATCAGCAGGTTTGACTGTACTCAATAGAAACCGGTTTTAAATACCGGTACTCAATAGAAACCGGCTCCACATACCGGTACAAAATCAGAACCGGTATTGCTGCGGATATGGCTAACACGGGTTGCCGCAGCAGAGCAAGGTACGCAGCAACACTTGTGCGGTCTTCAAGCTGTCCATGATGGACCCATGAGGGTGAAACAGGTACAGTACGATGATACCCGCTACATGCTGCGGAGAGTCGAGGATGCGATCCAGGCGTTCGACGGCAAGCGCCTGTTACCCAAGCAAGATCATCGCCTTCTACAGACCGTGATGATTTGCTCTCGGTCTCCACCTTTTCAAATGACCGCACAGGTAAACTCTTATTGCAAAACTTGCAACCTGTGGCCGCATCCATGCTTCCACTGAGATACTGAGCACGCTTGTGGATCTAGTCGATGTGGTCACCAGTCTGGAGCTGCGGTAAACTGGCCGGCGCGGCCGCTGTATGCGCTGCTGCTTGTGCTGTGCAATCGGTCCAGCGCGGCGAATGGGGAGCCAAACGACGCGGCCGCCACGGGAACGGCGATGGGGGGCGGCGGTCGCTCCGGCGTCCAGCGAGAGCGGCCGTTCGTGCGGCCCCACGTCGAGCGGAGGGAGCGGGCGAGGGAGGAGACCAGGGAAGTGCTTGGTTGAGGCGTGCGCATGGGTTGAAGATACCATCACTCTTTTTTTTTTTTTCAACCCATGCTACACATTATGAGTGATGGTCGTTTCAACCTCAAGCAGCAACAACTCACCCAACGCCCGACCGCCAACGAAGAACACGGCTCATTCCCCAGTTCATTTCCGGATTCGCCACGTCCCAGTAAGTCCAGTCGCCGACGGAAATCAAGCGCCATCATGCTATCCACGCCCGCCCAGCCCACCACTTAGAAGCCTCCAAGACCAACGACTGCCGGCGTCGCGAGCCGTGCAGTCTCCCGCATCGTGAGTCGCGTGGACGAGCTGCCGTGAACAACAACAAGGCCGTGGACGGCCACGACGATGCAGGACTTCCGTTCTGAAGCGATGCGGGGCTGTCTGTGGGGTGTCGACGCTGGCGCGATCGACACGAAGGCAGCGATCTTCAGCAACCAAGACCAACATCGACAACTGGGCAGCCACACTGCTCTGCTGTCTGTGATGTGGGTGCCAAACACACGCAGAAGGCAGCATCCAGCTACACAATCGACAGCTTCGGATCCCGAGACCGGAAGACAGCCAACAGCAATTCGGACATCGTCACATTCGAGTGCTGTCTGTGGTCTCGGGATTCGCGAAGCATGCCGGCGACCACGTCGGCGACCACTTCGCGGACGACACGATGCATCACGACCCACCGACACCCAAGACAGCCCACAGCACCCAACGAAACTGCAATCTTCGCGGCGGAAACGCCATCGTGCTGTCTGTGGTGGTGTCGGGTGGTTGTGGCCGCCGTGTGAGCTCGCCTAGCTGTCTGTGCTGTGGGTACCAAACACACGCAGAAGGCAGCTTCCAGCAACAACCACTGCAACATCATCGAGCCCCAAGACCGGAAGACAGCCAACAGCAATTCGGACATCGTCACATTCGAGTGCTGTCTGAGGTGGGCTATTGGGATCGAGCGTCGACCAGCGCGATCGCCACATCCAGTGGAGACATTCTGGACGGCGCGGTGCTAGAAGACCAGCCGGTACCCAAGGCAACCAACAGCAATCCGTCTCGAAATGTTCGGATTGGCGGTGCTCCTGCCGTAATACTAATGTGTTGTCTGTAGCGGTGTCGGTCGCGACCAGTAGGGAGATTGTTGCCATTGCGGGGGATACTCCGGAGCACTCGCTTGTGACTGAGCCAGATGGATCCAAGCGAAGGCGGGCCTGGCATTGAAGCAAGCACAGGGTTCGTCTGCGGTTGCGTTTGATCTGTCTCAGTGCAGACGCGGGTGCTCCATGTATCAACATAATGGAATCACAACAGTTTTGGTCACTAGCATTTCATAGGTTCCACTCAGCATGCGGCGTTCAATGATTTATAATGCATGTGCTAGTCGACTCGAAATTCTTGGCGTCTGTATGCACGCTCGTGGCGAGGGTCACGTATGGGCGCACCTTCTTGGTGAGAGCGAACGAGAGGAGCTCGTTCGTGTCTATCTTGTATTATACTTCGAAGTAGATGTTGTGTCAGGGACGACTTGAGGTCGCAGGCGATCGTCACCTAATCATGCAGATGGTTGGCAATGGAGCGAGCCGGCGAGTATAGGGGAGTTCTTCCGTACGACCTACGTGACCAACTTGACATTTTCAGCACAAGTAACTCGCAACAATTTCAGACGGTGACCACCGGGCACATTCATCATTTCCCCATTCGGGCGCCCTATCTTGTCGTGGCAGTAGCACCGCGTTCAAATGAAGGGTCAACGCCCACCCCTCTCCCTCTCTTTTGCGTCGCGGCGCGTTCAGCTCACGAGTGAACGACTCACAGCCGCGAGTCGCTGCTCTCAAAGCCGTTGTTCACCTTCAGGTGCTCTTTGATGAGCGCCGAGATGCTGCGGAAGCCGGGCGCCTTGGAGTCGTTCGCCAGCTGGAAAATGGCCGACTCGACCGACGTGATGAACGCCCCCGACTGGCGCATGCGCTGGTGGAACACACACGAGCACAACCGACACGTGTTAAGCACAGCATGCTTGTAAACCACCGCGCCACACTGCTCGTCTCACCTCAAGCGCGACCGAGCGCGTGAAGCTTGACGAGCTCGAGACGGCGTCCGCGAGAATGTGGACGTCGTAGCCCCTATCCAGCAGGTCCAGGGCCGTCTGGAGGACGCACACGTGCGTCTCGATGCCGCAGAGCAGCACTGACTTGCGCGCCTGCATGGCCGGGCCCTTGAGGTAGTTCTCAACCTCGGGCGTGACCATGGAGAAGAGCGTCTTGTCGAAAATCTTGACGTCCTTGGCGTCCGCGAGGTTCTCCGAGATTTCCGACACGGTCGCGCCCAGCCGCGCCGCGTACTGCGTCGTCACGAGCACGGGCAGATCCAGGATCTTGGCCGCCGACACCTGCATACACGACAGGCCGTGAGAAACATCCGCCAACGTACGTTACAGTAGACTGGTCGAACGAGCGGTGCGCACCATGGAGTTGGTGCTGTGGATGACCGTCGGCAGCTGGAAAATGCGGTCGCGGAAGACCTCCTGGACGTCGCACACGAACAGCACCGTTGACGACGGCAGCAGCTTGCCCAGGCGCTTGGTCGCGGAGCTCAGCGCCATCTTCTTCGGCTTCTTGTTGAGTGAGCTCTCGACTTGCGTTTTCAGATTGGGCGCGCGATTGAACTTGGTCGAAAGGAGGTGGAGGGCGGTATTGATACCGGCATTTGACCGGTGACTTGAAGTTGGCAATACAAAACGCAAGTCGGTTTGGTACCGTGAACAAAATGGCTTTTGACCAGAAGCCCATGGGTTTGGTCTTGTTGCAGCTTGTGGGTTTGATGTGACATGGAAACCCGCGTGCCCACATTGAAGCCGACCAAACGACCAGTGCAACACAGCAAGTGAATGCTCCATTCGAACGGATCGGTTGCGGCCAAGTACTGCCCGTTCCTGGCTACTGCATCCTTCATTGACCAGTGGCGAATGCTGGCCACGACCCAAGTTAGATTAAAGAGCATTGCGATCGTGTGTCCCAGTGTGACGCGGTCGTCTGTTCAGGTCGCGTCGCCGGGCGTGGACTATTCACAATCATCATGTAGGAATACGTGTTTGCTCTATATCCACAGCGGTGACGAGCGAATCGACAGAACGACCGACTACGGTACTGTACAGTAACACAACCAGTGACGACTGAGCTCTATGCGGTGATTGTCTGGCTTGACGAACGAGTAAGTGTCATGTCGAGCGTCTAGAGCGCCAGCTTCATCCAGAGCGCGTCGCGGCCTTCGCGGTAGTAGTCCTTCCGTGTCGAGAGCGCCAGGAACCCCTCCGAGTCGTACAGCGCACGTGCCTCGCGCCGCTCGACGTCCACGAGCAGGTGAACTGTCTTGCATCTGCGCCATGCAACTGTCAGCGCGTGCATCCCGCTACTCGGTCGACAGTCATTCGGCCACGTCTCACACAACGCCACGCGATTGTTTCCGTAGCAACTGGAGTACACTGTACAGGACTCACTTCTTGGCTCGGAGCGCGTCGATGGCGGAGCGCAGCAGGCGGCGGCCGACGCCTCGCCGGCGCGAGTTCTCGGCGACCGCGAGCTTGTCAATCATGCCTTCCGCCTTCGGACAGCCGCCGGCGTCACGCAAAATAACGAACAAGAGAACGATACCATCGGACGTCAGCGTTCGAGATTTTGGCCGAGGCGCGTCGGCTCGTTGACCTCATTCGGCGCGCTCTTACGTACGCCCATTCTGCGATACAGCACGTAGCCGCCGACAGCCTCAGCGTCGCGAACCGCCAGCACCATGGTCGTGTTTCTAGGCCAATGAACGCCAGCCAAGTCAGGCGAGAGTGGTCGTGGCCCGCCCAGCCATCTATAATAGGAACCACTTCTGGATTCCCAACACAGAACACAGAAAACAGCGCAAGCAAGCGTACGCCTTGGCCGCTTCCTCGAGCAGCCCGTCGCCCCAGCTCTCGTTCTTGGGGAAGATCCTGCGCATGATACAATAGGAAAAAGAGAACGGTGAGCGCAGAGTTGCACCAGAATCGCGCACGAAGAGGCTGCGTTGGACTTGCAGGCGGTGACGGGCGACGAGCAATAATAGCAAGGCGGTATGCACGGCGTGCGGAAAGTCAGCCACCGCTAGCGACCCGAACGAACGGCGCCGGCGTTTCTGAGTCTCGCGCCATGGCGTCTGGTCGCCGCCTCGTCTTCGCCTGTTCGCCGCCGCTTTGAGCTTCGCACTTACTTGCGCTCGAGCCGCACGGCGCCGTCGAGCAGCGGCGCGCGCGTCTTGCGCGTCGCGACCTCCAGCCTCCAGCCGTCCTCCATCGTCTATAATGCGACAAAGCCGAAAAACATCGCAATTGATTTGATAGATGTGTATTTTATATCAATGTTTGTATGTGATCTATGAATTCTTATTCGACAAATTATCGATTTCGTTCGCTTTTTTTTTTTCCTTTTGTTTTGGGTTTTGGCTTTGCCCTGCCGACACTCCATCATGGACAATGGAGCGGCTTTTTCACTCCAGGCTACCACCTGCACGCTACTCGATATGATACAGCCAGTCGCGCAACAAACACACACGCACACACGCACACATGCATCGCTGGTCCTTTCGCCAGTGTAGACGCCGAGGCTTCAGGCGGTCTGGTAGTCACGACCCTCAAGCGCTGGGTGGTGCCACATCGCCTCGGCGGAGATCCTTCTCTGCGGGTCAATGGTGAGCATTCCCGCCACCAGATCCTGCGTAGCGTCCGAGACGCGGTCGTTGAGCCCCCAAGCTTCAAAGACCGCCTTGATCCCTCGGTTGGCCACGTACCGGAAGCCCGAGTCGCTTGTGACTGCGGCGTCGAACGGTGGCGACGACGTCAGCAAGATGAAGAGCGCGATGCCCAGCGACCAGATATCGGCCCGCCGCGGGTCGTATGGCTGGTTGAGCGCGACCTCGGGCGCCATGTAGTAGTGCTTGCCGACTCTCTCGCAGCACTCAAAGGCGCCGTTTCCGGCAGGGCGCTGCACGCAGAGCCCAAAGTCGGCAATCACGGCGCGGCTCTCGAGGAGTAAAATGTTCTCGAGACTCAAATCGCGGTGCGCGATGCCGATCGCGTGCAGGAACGTGACGCCGCGGAGCATGTCAGCGAAGTAGTGCATCGCGACGCTTTCGTCCAGGCGCTTGGTAGACAAACCGGCGGCCGGGTGTACCCGGCACCGATCCTGCTCGTCGTTGTTGTCGACGACTCCGTCGTCGTTGTCTCCATCTACCGTCGCCCCGGCGCGCAGTATGCACGCGTCGTACAGGTCGCCGCCGTCGCAGTAGTCGAGCACCACGTGCAGGAACTTGCCGCCCGCCGTCACGTAGCACTGGCGCAGGGATACGACGTTCGGGTGGCCGCCGAGCTCGCGGATCTGCTCCAGCACGTCCACCTCGCGCAGCACGTTCTCGTGCACGGGGTCGAGCGCGCGCGACTGCTGCTTGAGCGCGAGCGCGAGCTCCACCGTCTTGACGGCCACGTGCTGGCCCGTCACGCGGTCGCGCGCCAGCAGCACCTCGCCAAAGATGGACGCGCGCAGCGTCGAGATGGCCTCGTACCGCATCTCCGCCGCCATCGTCATGTTCTCCGCTTCCCCCTCACTTTCTGCGACTGGTGATGGGCGCCGGCGCGTCTCTCGCAAGGCGCGTACAGTATGATGGGAAGGCGAACGACCTTGAAGTGTTCGGGCCGCGGCTTTTTCGGAAATGACGCCTCCTCTAGCAACAGGGCGAGGCGGCAAGAGAAAACCACATCTTATTTACAGTTACCCGGGGAAAAAGATGTGATCGCCTCGTCGAACACGAATACTTAGTAGGGAAGATGGGTGTTTAGCACGCCGTATCTGAACGAGCGAGCATGGCATGGCAGGCGCTGATTTTCACGAAGCGAATCCGACGCGCCATAGAGAACGCAAGAGGATACCCGACCATCACAAACCGCCATATCAATTGTACAGTTACGAACCTGCCAGCCTGCTCTTGCAACATTTTTTAGAGTCCCGAAGTAGGTCGCGTGGTGGGTGTGGGACTCCCAGCACTGGGAGTCGGTCGGCCCGACCGACTTCAGGGTGCAGTGGCAGTCTCATTCAGGTACTTCGAAGTAGTACTGTACTGTCCAATTCACAAGTCACACACACGCACACACACACACACACACACACACACATCAGTATTGTTGAACTGTTCTTGGAGTTGAAGGCGGCGTGTTGTGATGGCTCCCATTTGTATTTAACCGCGGCGTAGATGACGCGCGTACTATAACAGCCGTGGGGGCTCCAGCGCGTGGCGGGTATCCTTTCGGGCACACACGTGCCGGGGGTTTCCGCTGGGCGCGCGACGCTTCCAGAGTGGAAGGCGCACGCGAGCGGGACGCGGCGGCCTCTCCGACGGCTCACCGGTAGCCATCCACGGAACGAGCCAAACGGAGGCGAGTGGCGCTGTTGCTGTTGTTTCTGGGCGACGATAAGGTTCCGACAATGCTGCAACAGCTTCTCCAACTTGTAGAGTCCAGAGGGGAGCGGCGTTGGTCGCGTTGACGCCGCCACACTTGATCCATTTAATTTTCAAGGGTGTTGGTGACGCGCGCTGCAGTGCCGAGTCTTTGTGCTCCTCGAGCGCGATCAGAAGAACGGAGCACTTGGCACTCCTCATTCCCCAAAAGTGTTTATTGAATCTCCCTTCCAATCCGACAGGCACGAGCCGCGTGGGAGCGGTGGCGTTACCCACCGAATCCGCAATGGAAATTGGCTCCAATTGATGAGAAGCACGAACTTCCCGGCCGATCAACGCAAAGCCAAGGACCATGAAAGCATGCCCACGATTCCGCTGAAAGCATCGCGAGGAGGACCCATCGTCGCAAGACGGAAGCAACGAAAACTTGACCATTATTGTTAACCACGCGGCCCTTGCTGACTTCACGCCAGACTCTGTGTTGCCTTGGGCGTCCGCACGACAGCGACTATTGTTCGAGCGTGTTGGCGTCGCGTCTATGGCTTGATCAGTCCTCCGGCGTGATCTCGACGACCGTCGGGTTCTCGACGATGCGCGCGTCCTTCTTGCCGGGCACGACGCGGCCGACGACCCATGCGGGCTTGCCGTCCAGCTCGCGCAGTTCCTTGATGAACGCCTCGGCGTTCGCCTCGGGCAGGCACAGCAGGAGGCCGCCCGAGGTCTCGGCGGCGAAGCCGTCCAGCAGGCGGAACGAGTTGCCGATCGCTTCGTTCACCGCGACCATGTTCTTGATAATGGGCAGAGTGTGGATCTCGAAGTCCACGTCCGCGTGCTGCGATTTGGCCTGGTTGCGCGCGTGCGCGAGGATACCAAAGCCCGTCACGTCCGTGGCCGAGTGTGCCCCGTACTGTAGTCGATTGCAGAACAGTCGATGAGATGCTTTCAATGTCGGAAAGATTCGCAAGAGACTGTCGTACCTTGTGCATCAGCCGCGCTGCGTTGAGGTTCAGGCGGCTCATGGACTCGGAGGCCATGCCAAACGCGGCTTCGGCGTCGGCGACCGTCACAACGTTCTCAATGCGCCCCCAGCGCTCGGGCTTCTTGCGCCACTGGAACACGTTCACAGCCACCTGCGTACCCAGCGGCTTGGTCAGGATAATCACATCCCCCGGGATAGCGTTCTCCGGTCGGATGATTTGGCTTTCTGCATGGAGACGACGACACAAAACGTCAGCTAAGCACAGCTTACGAAGAACCCGAGCACGACAACGACAAGAACGAACCGCTGCGAACGCTCATGGCGACGCCACCGACGATCGGCCACGGGTTCATGACAGTCTGGCCGCCCGTGACGTTGGTCTGCGCCTGGTGCGCGAGGTCGTTGAAGCCGCGGATCATCTGCGTGGTGACCACGTCGCGCTCCTTCTCGCTCATGTCGCGGCAGACGCCGAGGACCATGAGCATCGTGTCCACCTCCGTCACACCCATGGCGTACGCGTCCGACAGCACATTGGCGCACGCGATCTTGCCCTGCACGTACGGGTCCTCGACCGACGGGAAGAAGAAGTCGGTGGTCGACACCAGGTACAGGTCCTTGCCGTGCGCGATCTTGACCACGCTCGAGTCCATCCCGGGCGTCTCGTTGGGCTTGAGGTCGTTCGACAGCTCGTCCAGGTAGCCCAGCAGCTTGGCCTGCGGCAGCTTGCACCCGCAGCCCTTGAGCGCGCTGAAGTTGGTCAGCACGAACGACTCGTCCAGCCCCAGGTCCACCGGGTTGAACGCCGCCGGGTGGGCGCTGCTCTGCGCCTCCGGCGCCGGCGGGGGCGACGCGAACTCGCGCGCGATGATCTCCTTAGTGTGCGTGGCGGCTGCGTCCATCCTGTATCTGTCGTTAAGGCGCACGCAGGCGGCGTAAGCGTCGGCGACTCTGGTCGGCCTCGTTGGCTCTTCCTTGACGAAAGAACGAATGTGAACATTGATTTGGATCGGGTCGTGGGTGTAAATGATAGTGGATTGGTGAAAAAGATTGATTTAGAATAAGGTTTTGTCCAATGAAAGAGAGGATCACGCTCGAAGCGGTGTCGATGTCATCGATGTGAGTGACGCGCTCGAGTGGGAAGTTTCACTTTAGTGACGCATATTCGTCTGTACACGAGAATGTGAGTCAAAGTTCAGAATCCACCATGGAGTTGTAAGTACTGTAGAGCGTCAGCATAACGTAGATGCACATCAAAATTCAGCTCTGATTGCCGCCGCTTCGTTTCTCGCACCTGTGGTCTCGACACTATAGTGATAAAATACACTCTATTGACGACACGGGCTAATGCAAAACCAAGCTACATCCACTCAGGCACACAGGGGCCAGATGCGGAACGCTCTAATGGCAGAACTTGGACTTTTGCGACGCCGTCTGCGCCGGGGTCGCGGTGCCGTCGACCGCAGCCGTGGGCGCAGGCGTAGCAGAGTTGTCGGCGTCGTCGCCCGTCGTGTCGTCGTAGGCGTGGATCGAGCCGGCGGCGTCAGTCGTGGCAGGAGCGGCAGTCGTGGCGGCAGGGGCAGCCGTCGTCGCCAGGGGGGCGGCAGTGGTCTCGGCAGGGGCGGCAGTGGTCTGCACGGGCATCGCAGTCGTGGCAGCGGGCGCTTCCGTCGGTGCATCCGTTGGGGCCGCCGTGGTCACCTCAGGGGTGACGGTGGGGCTCTCCGTCTCCGGAGCAGTCGTCTGCGACGAAGTGTCAGCCGACGGCGACGATCCATCAGGACAGAACGTGATGTCAAAGTCCGTGTCCAAGGCACAGGCGTGCGTCTTCAAGTCGTCCTGGGGGTACAGGTACGCGTCCTCGCAGTAGTCCGCGAGGCAGTTGAGCTCGCGGCAGCTGTCGCCGTTAGTGTTGGACAGCGGGGTGATCCGCACTGGTGTGTTGTAGCCGACGCCGGTCTTGGAGTTAGCCTTGCAGTCGTCCAGCGACGTGCAGTACTCGTGCCCAGCCGTGAGCTCCGGCGGGATGATGCTCACGTCGTACCAGGCGAGGTCGTAGTCGCCGCCAGTCGAGAGCTCGATCACTGTTAATCAGCATCCACGGCAAGTTAGCACATTTCCTCTAACAGCAAATCAGTGTAGGCCGTGCCCAACATATCGATGTACTTACGAGTCGCCGAGGTGGACGAGCCGTTGCGGAAGTTGCCCTCGAAGCCCTTCTCGATGGTCTTCTGGCAGGACCCGCCCGAGGCGAGCGTGTCGACGCTGTCCGTGTACACGCCGCCCTGGCGAAGGTACACATCGATGGAGGAGCCGCAGTTGTTGGTGATGGTCAGCGTGAACGCGTTCGCGTGCGCCGCCATCACAGCGGCAGCAGCGGCGATAGCCAGCGGAGCGCGGAATCCCGTTCGGACCATGATGAACGTCTAGCGATGCTGTCGGGACTGTGGGAAGGCGAGCAGATTGATTAATGATCGGTCGTCCAGCGGTCGCGCTTTACAACCGACCAAAGGAGGGAATAACGTCTCGCTGTGCGCAAGCAGAGAGCCGTTGCCGCCTGGGCGCAGGTGGGTGCTGGCCAAGGACGGGGCGCCTCTTGTCATACTTTAACCAAGATAGTTCAGGTTCACCTACCGGAGACCGAGGTGTCGAGGCAACAAATTAGGACGGCTGTCTGTCTCGGCGTCCAGAACTCCAGAAACGACCGCCCGCCTGTTTCCTTGTCTCGCCGCACGCGGCAAAGTTCTCGGTGCCAGCTGTTTATTTGGCGAGTGCGGTCCATGGTCGGGAGGGCGCCGACTTCATCGCCTGCCGGAGCGCGCGGTCTGTAAAAACCACTTGCCTCAACAATTTGCAGTGACAAGCTAAAAATACACTTTACACCAAAAGGTGCGGTAGAGGATCTGGTATTTCGGGGATTCCAGCTGGCTGAAATGGCGAGTCGCATACTGAAACTCATACGAATTCACTCGATTGGAAATAGAAAACTGCCAGCCGCCGTTTCAGCCTGAAATTCAGGATGTCTAGCCCGATAGTCAGCACAATTTGGGCCGACTATATTTTGTGCTGGAGTTGCATATATTTGCATGCGAGACAAGGAAGGATCGCATGTTGCAGATCGAGATTGGGTGGCACAGACTTCTCGCGTTGTAATCGACGGGGAAGGAGCTCAGTGTCAATGCGCCAGCAATCTATTACCAAGTGGCCGGTTGCCGCAGAGACGTGCTGTGCAGATAAACAAAGTAAAGAATGAGCGTGCGCTGTAGTAGAATCGCCAATGGAGCCAAAGCTACGCTTCGATCTGCCCCGCCATCAATAGCTCACGTTCTTTATTTCTGTGGGGAATGGCCGCCGTTTCGCAGACCTGGACGCTTGCTGAACGCTGGCGCAGCATTTGGTGAGACCGTCGCATACGATCAGCGCCGCCCCCGAGCCTTTCGCACCGGAGAATCCAGTCCGCTCTTACCTGTTGGTGCTGCATCCGCGTGCACCCGTCCTTAAGTACACTCATCATACAAAACTGCAGGGCTCTTTCGTTCGCGTCTGAGGGCGCCCAAGCTTCAATCAAGTCGCCGTGCTCTAATTCAGCACCCACTTACAAGTCCGGTCCTAGAGATGAAACGGGTCCGACCCTTCACGGGTCTGGACTTCCAGACCCATCGTTGCTGGGCCGGCCAGGTTACAAACCCACTTGAACTGGCGTACCGTTTTTCCGGTACAACTAAAATAGGTCGTTGAAACAGAAAGCACCAAAATCTCCTTTTTATAGGGACCAAAGCGCGCGAGAAATCAGCGCGCGCGACGGCGGAGGCTCCCTCGACAAGCGGCGCAGCGCCCGCGACGGCAATCGGTCAAGATTCCTTAACGCGAGGTGCTCTAAACCATAGACACCTTCTGGTCGAGCACGGAGGCCCTGTCGTCTCTTACGGGGGAGGTAGAAGCCCGTGAAGAACACCCATCACCAAGAAGGGGCCGATAACAAGCGCGATGGTGCTTACGGACAAGCAGCGCCAAGACCTGTACGTGCACTCCCTGCGTCGCAACGTCGTATGCATGCCTAGCGCCTTACGTGCGCGCGCTACTGGCAATGGCGGAAGCGTCAACGAGATGTTCCTTCCTGAGAAAGGCGCCTCGTTTTGAGAGCGAGTGGCTAACATGCAGCGCTTGTGGCTGGTTGGGCGGACAGGCACCAGTCCGTGCTGGACTACCTCGTGGGAATGGGCGAGCGTTTCTCCGAGTCGGCGGCCGCGTTCGAGCGCGAGGCGGGCGTCGTCAAGTCGACCGACGGTGAGAAAGCGCGCGACTAACAGGCCGGATGGATGCACGGCCGCTCGAATGTGATACTGACACTGTCGACTGGTGCTACTGCTACGGCCCAGGCAAGCACGCGGGGCTGCTGGAGAAGAAGTGGACGTCGGTCATCCGCCTGCAGCGCAAGGTCATGGAGCTCGAGAACAAGGTCGCGCAGCTCGAGGAGAGCGCCAAGCTCGGCGGCAGCGGCATCGTGAGTCGTCGCGAGCTGCTCGGCGGGCGCGCGCGCTCCGAGTTTTTGCCGCGCGCGCCTGTCAAGTTCTCGCTCATCGGCCACCGAAGCCCCGTGACGGTGCGTACGGTAGATAGAGGCTATCGCCGTTCAAGTGTGGACAGATGGAAGCTGACGCCCAATGGCGTGGTTTTGACGGCAGTGCCTGGCCTTCCACCCGGTGTTTAGCGTGTTTGTGTCGGGCAGTGAGGACGCGACGCTCAAGGTGTGGGATTTCGAGACGGGCGAGTATGAGCGCACGCTCAAGGGCCACACGAACGCGGTGCAGGCGGCAGCTTTCAACCCGTCCGGCACGCTGCTAGCGTCCACGTCGACGGACCTGTCGATCAAGCTCTGGGACTTTTCAACCGACGGCGACTATGAATGCCTCAAGACGCTGCGTGGCCATGATCACAATGTGTGCGGCGTGGTGTTTGGTCCTGGAGCGATCAGCGACCGTCTCTTTTCATGCTCGCGGGACAACACGATCAAGGTGTGGGAGATCTCGACGGGCTACTGCGTCAACACGCTCAACGCTGGTCACAGTGACTGGGTCCGCGACGTTGCTGTGAGCGACGACGGGCTCTACCTTGCGTCCTGCGGCAACGATCGCTCGATCCTCTTTTGGGACCTGCAGAACATGCGCGTGCTCCAGTCAATCCGCGAGCACGAACACGTCGTGGAAAGCGTCGTGTTTGCCAAGTCGGGTGCGCAGGAAGGAGCGATCGAGAAGGCGCACGCCAAGAAGCTCGCGGCTGTGGGTGTTGTGGTGGCAACCAACGGTGCAGCCGCGGCATTATCGTCTATCGGCAATGGGAACAGCGACAGCAGCATGGCAGGCGAGCCGAGCGGAGCCGACACGACGGAGTCGGATCGCGGGTTTGGGTCTCGTCGCGTCAAGTTCTTGCTCTCGGGCTCGCGCGACCGCACCGTTAAGCTGTGGGAGGCCTTCAGCGGCGTGCTGCTCATGAACTTCGCCAGCCACGAGAACTGGGTGCGCTGTGTCCGGCTGCACCCGAGCGGCAAGTACGCCATCAGCGTCGCCGAGGACAAGACACTTCGCGCCTTTGACATCGAGGTAAGGAGATGATGTTTGCTTGGACTATGTGAATGGAAGCTCATCTCTCACACGTCGGTGCTGCAGACTGGACGATGTGTTCGCACGCTGGACGAGGCGCACAGCCACTTTGTGACCTGCCTCGACGTGCACCCAAGCTTGCCGCTCATGGTGACGGGCGGCATCGACAAGCTCATCAACGTGTGGGAGTGCGTGTAAACAATTGAAGCCAAGCAGGACAAGGACAAACGAGCGATACGTGGAGTGAGCGAGCGACCGTGGCTGCCCGACGAGGATGAGGTGCCGGCTATTGCTTCGGCGCTTGCTGCTACGAATAGCGGCGTGGACCCCCGCTCTCGCTGGCTTCCAGTGTAGCAGCTCGTCCGCCGGCTCCCCCATCAAGCGAACAACGTCGAGTGCTGCCGTCATTTCTCTCTAATTAACAAGTGGACTAGCGCGCGCTGATGGATCATAGCCGCAGGAGAGTTTCTGAACACGAAGGAGACTATTGTGGAGTTGCTGCACCACCGGTCTGGAAGGAGACGGCGGCGGTGGATTGATTATAAGTGGATTGATTATAAGCGAGCTATTCACACACCTTGGCTGCGCGAGTCGAGCGCTATGATCCTGCCTCTTGGCTCATGTTCACCATCGCTATGCAGTGGCACTAACAGCTGCCGCTATAGTCATCGCAAGCCAAATACACACCTCGCTTAACCCCATGGCGCAGTGAACTAGTCCCACCACCGACAAAAGATAACGCACGAGTCTATCTAACACACACACACACACACGCGAGTCATTTGTTGCTGCTGCCCTCTCTCATCGAAATATTAGCGCAATTACATCGCTAGGTTCTCCCTACCAAAGTGACTCCCGAACTCGACAACAGCAAAGGATCTCCACAACCCACAGGGCGCAAACCGCAGGAGCCAACAAGCCGCCCGCTCCCACTGCGTTTGCGCTTCTTCCTCGTGTGCTGCGGCTCTCCGCTGTCGTTGCGTCCGTTCTGGCGGCGTCACGAGTGTCTTGGCGGCGCGGCCTGGGTCGTCGCTTGGTACCGTCGCGATTGCCAGCTCAGGCGAGCTGCTTACCGCAGGCGGCGAGCCTCACGCTCCCACTCGAGCAGGCAGAGGATGTCGCCCTCGCGGACGGGGCCCTTGACGTTACGGATGATCTTGCGCTTGTCATCCTGGAGGAACTCCACGCGCACCTGCGTCACGTTACCCGTGTTACCGGTGCGGCCGAGCACGTTCACGACCTTGGCGAGCATGTAGTCACGCGGCGCGTCCTGTTCCACAGCACATAGCAGCAGTCAGCACCGGATCGCTTTCGCATTCGTATTCTGATGGGGCGAGGCGAGCGTTCGGGACGGTCGGAGCTCGAGAACCAGCCACAAAAGACGAGGGGGAGACGAGAGAGAGAGAGAGAGAGAGAGAGAGAGAGAGAGAGAGAGAGAGAGAGAGAGAGAGAGCGCCGCAGTCCCGCCGATCCGCCTTTAGCGCGTCGATTCCGCCGTCCGCTTTCCTGTATCCGCCTCCTCCACGCTCCCGAAGGTCTCTGCCCTCTCGCACTCTCCATCAGTCGTCCTCCCTCCTCCTCCCCCTCGACTCCATGGGCGCCGGCTCGCTCGACCCCCATGGCCAACCCTCACGCGCTGACTGGTCCCGCCCGCATACATTCCCCAAGAGAGAAGGCGCGCGTACCATGTTTGTTAGATGTCGATGAGGTTGTGCAGGAGAAAACTACTGGAAGTGGCGGGCGGCCGCGGGCGGCCGAGGACGTTGGCGCGACGCCAGTGGCTCAAGCGACTGACTGGTTCTGGGTTGGCCGGCGCTTCCAACCCTACCCACGATCAATTTAGCAAAGCGAGAAGGTAGTGCGGACGCGAACCTCGGCCTCGGTATGGGCGAGGTGGCCCGCGCCACCCAAAAGACTCTATAATCTTATAATTTGGCTGGCGGGTAGGGGAGTTCAAACTTGATGGTACTCAATAGAGGGAGCTAGAAGAGTGACATGCGTGTCATTTTTGACGGCGAAACATGGCTACACTTTTCGTGCAACGCATGGATCGGATAGAAAACATTTCTGCAGTACACTTTGGGAGACACACGCTTCTCCATGCAGGTGTTTATAACGTTGACACTTGTTCACACTGTCCGGTGTATCTCCTAGTATCAGCCCCGACCACTAGGCGCTGTTCATCATCGCGGCGGGTGCGTTGAGCGGTCCGGCGTGGCGCAGCAGGCGCTGGGCGCGCGCCGTCCGCGCGAACGTGTCGGCGACGCTCGCGAAGCTGGCGGGGGATACGGCGTAGCTCTCGATCACATTGCGCTGCTTGGCCGTCTCGAGCACCTTGAACACCTGCGAGAGCTTCAGCTCGGCGTCGTCGAACAGCAACTGGAAGCGGCACGCGGCGGGCTCGCGGCGCAGCAGGCGCACGTACTCGTCGCCGAACGTCTGCTCGGTGGCTGCCGCGAGCGCCTCGTGCCGCAGCTCGCCCACCCACCAACGCAGCAGCGATGGTACCGCAACTGGTTGGCCCAACGACAGCGTTCCCGCTATCCAACACCCCGTTGGGTGGTCCGCGGAGATGCGCTGCACCCAGTCAGCGCGGCCCAGCTTCGCAAAGACACTCTCGAGTTGTCCTGGGTACACGACCAGCCCGGCCGCCGCTTCCGACCAGTCCGTCGAGATGGAGGCGTCCGAATCGCCGTTGCTCGCGAAGAACGCCAGTCGCATCAGATCGTGGACCTCAAGAAGAGTTGGTGGCGCCGGTCGGACATCGAGCACCCATCCATACTCGAAGTCGCGCTCCAGCGCCGCGAACGTGTCGATGAATACGAGCGAGCCGTCCGACATGATGCCGACTCGGTCCGCCAGCGCTTGGCACTCGGCCAGGCTTGAGGTCGCAACGACCATTGACTGGCAGCGACCCTCGTTGACCATCCTGCGCAGCAGCGTCCACACTTGCTGACGAGCTTTCCCTTCCAGTCCGAGCGTCGGGTCATCGAGGAGTAGCACGTCCGGAGCACCAAGGACCGCAAGCGCTAGACAGAGTCGGCGACGCTCGCCGACCAAGAGCGCGCCGGCGAGTCGGTGTTGTAGGCGTGACAAGCCGAACGTAGTCATCGACTCCGCTGCGAGCGCGTTGTACTGCTCGAGGGTCTTGCCGGGCTCTTTCAAGCGCGCGTGAGTCAAAATGTGGTCGCGCACGCTCAGCTCGTCCTGTAGAAAGCTGTCCTGAGCGGGGCAGTAGCCCACCGTACGGCGCGCGCAGAGCTGCTGCTGGTTCCAGATCACGTCCGTGCCAGCGATGACGATGCGGCCGCGCGTTGGAAGAAGGTGGCCGCTCAGAATCTGCATGAGCGTCGACTTGCCGCTGTCATTCGCGCCAAAGACGGCCAAGCACTCGCCGCGCTCAACGTGAAACGACACGTCGCGTACAGCGCTGACCTCTTGCGATGAGTTACTTGCCGACCAGACTCCGTGGAGCCAATTGGAGAGGAAGCCCATACAGCGATGCCGTCGTCGAGGCGCGGTGCTTCGAGGCGACACGAACACCTTGGAGACGCCATGCACGAGTACGACTGGAAATCGCTCCGTCGCCGCCGAGGTTGCACCATTTGTACTTGGGTCGGCTGAGTCTCCTTGTGACGGCGCACGATTAAGCATAGCCTCAACGCGTCTCGCCTCATCTTGTACTCGTGGATCCACGTGTACACTCAGCTCATGACTGCTCTCGTGTCGGTATTCTCTGTCGTTGTGATCGCCGCGCTTGGTGTCGCTCTTGTCAGGGTGATACGGTGACTTCGTCAGGAACCCACGAACATCGACGAACGCCACGGCGCCGGTGTCTAACGCGACCACAATCGCGAGGTACAGCACGGACGTGACGACGAGGTAGAGGATTGACACGCCCGTGATGGTATCAGCGAACGGGTTCATCGTCATCGACCCGGCGTCACCCTCGACCCCGGAGATTAGCGCGTCTTCACGTCGTTCGTGTCCAAGCCGATAGAGTCCAAAGCCCAGTGCGAACTGCGGTACAAAGCTGAAGAAGTTCTGGAATGCGATCATCTCCTCTGCGCCGGCACGCTCCATCGGACCCGTCACAAGGAACAGCAAATAGCTCAGCACTGCGAACAGCATGAAAGCGTAGATGTGCACAAGCCGCGTCGTGGACGTCGCCGAAGCCCTCGTAAACACAATCGAGAGCCCGTACGCGAATGGACAGACGGCAAATCCGAACAGGAAGATCAACACGACCATAGCGCCAAACGGATCTGCGCCTCCCTCGTCGCTGTCGTTGTCTCCATCTCCGTACCATGATGCAACACGAACGACCAGCAACACCAGAACGAAAATAGTTGCCGATACGACGTGCAGCAGCACGTCGACGGCGAAGTTGGCGAGCCAGAACGACGACATCTTCATCCCACCGAGAAGTCGTTGATACTTGGTGCTACTTGGTGCTCGTCGGGAAGCAGCAAGTCGCCAAACAATCGTCGCCGGCAAATAGGAGAACGCGAGCGAAACCAGGAAGGCGTTGGTCGTCACACCGTCATCCTGGAGCTTGCTGAAAAACTGCTCGCGCCTGGAAAACGGCAGCGGGTGGTTGTGTACGGTCAGCGATACGCTCGCGTCACCAGTAATTGCCCGGATTATCGCCTGGTGCATTTGCGCTTTGAAGATGCCCGCGGCGTGCGGGACAGACGTGTTGACCACCGTGTCAAAGCTGAAGACGCCGCCGCTCCACGACGAATTGGTTACGAGGTATGCGGCGAGCTGGTTCGTGACCGCATTCCTGGATACCTTACGCGCCACCGCCGCTGACGAGTTGATGTCAGCAGCGAAGCCCGTGAGGAATAGCTGCCATTGAAGCTGCAAGAGCATCAGCTCCGACTGATCGTCGGTGGAATAGTTTACGCCGAAGAGCTGCACGCTGTTGGCATCATCTTCCCCTGTGAGGGGTAGGAACGTGCCAATATCGCTCGGCACGGTGCTGCTGTCCCACTGGCTGCTGGCAAACACCGTGCTGCACCACCGACTGTCGCTGCCGTTGTCGTTGCTGTGACAATAGAACGGGACATGGATGCTCTCGACGTTGCCGCTGCTGTGAGCCATCGCCTCGCGCAATGCCGTCGTCGATAGAGATATACTTGGACTTCTCACATCCTTCGAGAACGCTCCAGTAGCCGCCAGCAGCGCGAAGAGGACCGCCACCGGTGTACACACCACCGCTAGCGTACGCGCTCGTCGTCTCTTGAACGCGATCGCGAGCTGCTCCCGTGCAAGCGCAAAGGTCTGTGAAGCGACCACAACCGCAACGCCAGCAGTTGTGGTAACACCGCCACTGGAACCACTGCTCTGAGGTAGCGACGCGTCTTCCTCTTCGATGTTGATGGTCTGGTCATGTGTTTGACTCGCGTTTTCAAACGACCGACCGGGATCAATCGTACGCAACGAGATGTTGTCCACAACCTTGGAGACAGCATCGTCGAGCGTCGTCAACGACAGTGAATACGCCGTAGCACCAAGGGCGGTCGCGTACTGCGTCTCGAGTCGCTGAAACAGTGTCGAGAAACTACTGCTATGCTCGGGCGGGATGCAGACTGCAAACTCGCTCGCCGAGTTAGCCGTCACTTGGATGACTGCACCTCCCGGTACACAGCACGTCGTCGTGATGAGCTCCATCACCTGGTGCTCGCGGAATGCTGGGCCCTTGACAAATGAAAGAGAATAACCAGCGCGCGTACGTTGCTTGAGCTCTGCAGGTGACCCAACGATCGTCGTCTTCCCACCCGTGAGAATTGAAATCTCGTCGCCAATCGCCTCAGCCTCCTCCGCCTCACTGGTAGCAATCACGATCCCGAGCTGCCTCCGATGCCGGGTGCCGGGCCCTTCTTCTTGGCTATCATGAATGATTGAGCGTAGAATATCCCATGTGCGCTGACGCCGGAGTGGGCCCATGCCACGTGTCGGGTCATCGAGAAACACAAACCGGACTCCGCCGTCACCATCGCCGACATCGTTCCTGCTTTCATAGCTTCGTTCAGCATCATCCCCATCGCAAGACATCAGTGCTATCGCGAGGGAGAGAGACCGTCTCGCGCCAGCCGTCAGATTCTTCGCCTTGGTGTCGCTCAGATGCAGCAATTCAAACTGCCGCAGCTGCCTGTCAATTGTCCGCTGCGTCCGTAACACGTCTCCACCGGAGGGGTGATTGGTCGGAGACGTCAGGTGCGCGTAAAACTCCAAGTGGTCGAGCACGGTGAGTTCAGGGAAGTGGACGTCACTCTGGAAGCAAAAACCCAGCGCTCCACTGTGTGACGCAGCGTATTGTGGCCACGGCAAGGTGCTCTCGCTTAGAGTTACGACACCCGATGTCTGGGGAGTGCGCAGCATCAGAACCGACATCAACGTCGACTTGCCCGAGCTTTTTGGGCCAAGGATACACGAGATTTTGCCGGTGGATAACCGCAAGTTGATGCCGTCCAGCACGGTCTTGTACCCGCCGCGAATGGTCGACACTCCCGCAGTGACGCGATGGAGATAAAGCTTCCTCGACTTGGGTCGTTGCTGCATTTCCTCCTGGTGAAGCTCACTGCCATCCCCTGGTTGTCCTCGGCGTGGGTGTAGAAGATGAAGAAATCGCGCGCCGCTCTGCATGCGCGTGGTCGATGTCGTCAGTGACGACGTCACAGATGGAGATCCTAGTGGCGAGAGCATGGTGCCACCTCTGGTTCCTGTCCTCCCCGACGACGGGTCTGACACACTTCGATCACCGACCACCTCGATGCCATCCGCCAACGCGCCGTCTGCACTGCCGTAAGCCGCCGTGACGACCGACGATGGCACCGTCGCAGGACCGTCAATTGCATTGTCGCTGCTGCCTTCGTCAGATTTGCTGCTGCTCTTGCCCGATGACCACGAGCTTGGCCAGCAGCATCGGAACCAAAATGACGGCAGCAGCGGGAAGTACCACGGGTCAGGACTGCGAACGATAACGCCCGCACCTGCTCCTTCGCCACTCCTCTTGAGTAGGACCCGCTCCAAGTACAGACCCAGCAACGTGTACAAAACACAGTCGAGCACCAAGAACGTCAGGCTTTCGCTGAGCGCCGCGCCACCGAACAACTGGTCGAGGTTGTGCCACGAGATCCCACGTTGCATGCTCTCGGCGGCAAGCAACGCGCGAATCCCCCTTGCGGCAGCCAGGGGCGCCAGAAGATTCACAACTCCAGACGACGACGGTCCGAGATGTGCCAGCAGTCGCTGGTCGAGAAACAGCAGCGTCACCAGCACCAGCACACCGACGTACGCGCCAGCACGTGCGCCTGAGACACAAGCGCTCATGGCGAACGCATAGCACCATAGGCACCACGCATACAGCGCCAGAAGCGCCAGCACGAGGACCGCGCTGCTGTGCGAGAAGATGCCGAATGCACTCACGACGACTAATTGAAGCAGTGCACTCAAAGCTAGGAGCAGCCCGTACGCAGCAAACCACGAGAGAATCATGTCGCGGTCGCGTACACCACGAGTGCGCAGGAACGTTCGTGCTTGAGATTCGCTCTCGCCGACGTACGTTGCGATCATCTTGGCCACGGGGAACAGGTACGCGCCAGTGACGGCGAGCGGGAACACTTGTCGGCTCCGGTCGTAAAATGCCGACGCATGCAGCCGAGACACGGGCATCGCCAGCAGCCGTGAACCTGTCAGCGGCTGTGGCATCACATGCATGGGCGCGAGGAGTGATTGCCTCGTGTCGTTTGCGGACGACGCTGCGATCGCCGTCATATTGAAATCGACCTTCGCCATCGAGCTGTTGGATGTTCTAGTTCGCTGCAGTGACTGCGTGAGCTGCCAGCTCGAATTCAGCTTGACGTCACTTTGCAGGGCTTCCAGTAACAGATTGTCGATTGCTTGCGCAGCTGTATCATCCGTGGTGTCTGCGCTGGATCCATTTTGGCCACACACCACCGATGCAATTGCCGTTGCGTTTGCACCGTCGCCAGCACTCGAGACCAGTTCGCCACCCGTGGCATTCCACACCGGTCGACAGTTGACAAATCGTGCAACGAGGGACTGGAGTGTCGCGAATCCCTCGAGCGCGTAAGTCGTGTACTCCTCCGTCAGCACCTGGTGGTCGCGCAACGGGTTCCATAGCTGCTCTTCTTCGTGGCCGTCGTCCGAAGCTGTCGCAACAGCGTTTCCCGCAGCCGAGCTCAGACGAATCGAGTACTCGATTGACGCCGGCGCTGTGCCAAACGCATCCTCGTCGGTGGGGTACTCATGAAACACGAGCGCTGCGTGGATCTTGGGGCTGGACGCGTTGGCACCGTAGGAGTCGTTCCTCACGTAAGCTTCAAGCTCGTCCTCGCTTTCGAAGAACGTGACAACGTCCTCGATCCCGGGGATGACCAACTGGTCGACCGTGCTCTCATTGCTACTGTCGCCAACATCATCGCTGCTTTCTCCTAACTTCAGCGCCAGCGACGGATACCACGCAGCCAGCACCGGCAGCAGGTATTGCTTCGTGAACGGCACCTCCGGCACGATCGCGAGGCGGTGCGGCGCCATCCACCCACCGCAGCTACTGGGAAGCGCGTTCGTTGCCGAGCTGTTGGAGCTTATGCGACCCTCGGCGAGCATCTCAATAGCGCACTGGGTAATGTTCAACCCTGGCCGCGGCCGCGCGTCGGGATACCACTGCGCCTCCTTCACTGCGCGCTCGACCAGAGACACCAGAAGCCCGGGCATGGAGGTTTCCTGAGCAATAAACCGCGGGACGCTGGAGTTGGGGAGCTGCGCAAACAAGCTCAACGGCTCGGCGGTCATCGGGAGGTCGCCAAAGATGCTGTCAAGCAGTCCGCCGTCGCCGCCGTCGAGCGCCGCCGTACTAGGCGGCCCGAGAATCATCGCGCTCCAGCCGTCGGGTACATCACGGCTTGACGCGAGCACCTTCCACAGACCGAGCGCCAGCAGAGCGACGATGGGCAGCAGCAGCTCGAGCGCCGTCGCGGCCGCGCTCATCCGCCGAAAGAGCAGCTTCCAGTTCTTGCGCACCAACGCGAGCAGCCTCCCGCCCGCGCCAGCCATCGCCACACCCACGGCCACGACGTGAAACTGCTATGTAGGGAGAAGGAGAGGTTGACGTATGACGAGACGCGGCAACAGCGAGGGAGCGCGCGCGCCTTTCTCGAGGTGGCGGCAATGGTCTTCTGGGGTGTTGCCGCCGCCACCAGCATGGGCGTGACGATTTACAGGAAAAGCATTGCGATCTGTTATCTGTAGTGTGGGATCACGAAAAGGGCATTTTGTGACTGTAGCAGAAAATGCACCAAAATAGGGTTAAATGCATTCCCAGTAATGCAGGATACTGCCGTGTTTTGTCAATCAGGAGCTCTTATCTTGCTTTGCTTGCAGCGTGCTTTGATATCTGGGAATCTGACAAATCAGCGTTCCGCCAAACTGGAACTGGACCTCTGAGCGGTGCTTCAAATAAATTAGACAAGTGACTTTAGCATTTTCCAGGTTCAGAACTTGACTGTTCGTCTTCATTTCTGGAAGTTTGAGTTCGCCAGCTGTCATAGCAGCATACCTTATCCAAGTCAAACTGGATACTTCCAGGATTCACAACTGAGATGGGTTCATTCCGTCGTACCGTGCTCAGAAAGTGCGCCGATCAGTTCAACTTCCTTGTCGTCGCCGCCAGTCTATCATATCTTCGAACCCAAGCACTTCACCAAGGGAAGTGCGTGGAAGTGAGCGCCTGTGCACCTAATGCGTCCTCCTCATTCCTCCTCTCTATGGCCTCCTCCTCCCGAAGTCCTCACGTTGAGCCGAACTTGAGCTGCCACTGCTGGTACTTCTTGAGCACCTGCTGCGTGGACGGCCGGGTCTTCTCCAGCGCCGCCAGAAGATCCGCGGGCTGGACGTGGCCAAGCAGCTCCATCCAATCCTCGCTCGTCTCGGCCTGGTTTCCGCCGCCATGCAGCGCAGTCGGGCCACACTCGGCAGCCTCCAGCTTCTCCATGAGTCGACGTACAGGCGCCATACACGCCTCCTTTGCGACCAGCTTGATGTCGGTCCCCGAGTACCCTTCAGTCCGTGTCACGGCGTCGTCGAATGGGAAGTCAGACGGTATGTATGGCGCGAGCAACGACGCGAAGAGCGCGCGCCGAGCGTCCGGCGACGGAAGGTCCACGAGCACGCGCTTCTCGAGGCGCCGCAGCATGGCCGCGTCCAGATCCCACGGCAAGTTGCTCGCCGCAAGCACGAACACCACGTCGTTCGTACGCGACAGCCCGTCCATCTGAATCAGCAGCTCCGTTTTCATGCGTCGACTGGCCTCGTGCTCCTGGCCGCCGCCGCCGCTGTCGCGCTGGCCCATGATGGAGTCGATCTCGTCCAAGAAGATCGTGGAGGGCGCGTGGTACCGCGCGAGCTCAAATAGGAGCCGGATAAGCTTCTCCGAGTCACCCCTGTACTTGCTGACGATCGAAGAAGCTGATATATTAAAGAACGTCGTGCGGCACTCGGTCGCGACTGCCTTGGCAAGCATCGTCTTGCCGTTTCCTGGAGGACCGAACAGCAAGATGCCCGTCCAGGGAGACAGCAAGCCTTGGAAGAGCTGGGGGTACTTGAGCGGCATCACGACGGCTTCTTTCAGCAGTCGCTTGGTCTCCGACAGACCGATCACGTCGTCCCACCGGACGTTCGGGTTCTTCTGAAAGATCTCACGCGTGATCGTCTCAGCCAGCGGCCTCAACTCCGAGTCCCCCATGAAGTGCGGTAATGGCTTGAGCAGCCGCTCTTCCACCGTCTCCTCTGGTTGTTCATCGGACTGAGCGCGCTTGTTATTTACACCAGCAGCAGCCCCAGCGCGAGCATTTTTGCTGTACACTTGCGATGGCTTTTGGCCAACCAAGCCAAGGTCCATTGAGGACGGCGAAGAGCTGGACGAGTCATCCTCGGGAGACGACAACGCGGCCTGGGCTTTGGAAGCCTTCCCTACCATCGGTCCAGCCCCGCCACCGCTGCTACCGTTGTTGTTGCTCATGGCCTTGGCAGCCACGTTGTTCTCAACCCTCGCCTCCGCTGGCATGTTTGGCGACGAATAGTCGTTCCGGCGCGCTCGTCTCTCGGCTGCTGCAGTCTTTTTGTCGCTGGCTGCCTTCGTGCGTTCCTGCTCGTCGGGCGACACCCGCCGAACGAGCTTGGGCGGCTTTCCGAACTTGATCTCCTGAAACTCCTCGTACTCCTGGATGCGGACGCAGCACAGGAACGAGGTCATGCGTGAGCGAAAGGTGTGCGAGCTTGTTCTGGGATCTCATGCGTACCTGAACGATGCGGAGCAGGTCAATGTTTTCAACCACATCAAACTTGGAGATGGCGACGCCCGCCTCCTGCTGGAGCTTCTCAGCCGTCTGCACGTATCCATTCTCGACGCAGTGGTGCAACATGAGGATGAGAACGTTGCGCCGCCGCTCGATCAGCCGCTTCTCCTCCTGTGCTCCAGTGTGGTCATAATATCCCAGGTGAGATACCAGCGAGATGCTAAGGCTCCAGTGAAGCACGCTCATACCGCGAGACGGCTCTCATTCTGCGCTTTGAGCTGCATCAACGAGCTCATGGTCGCGGCTGTGATCGAGTCAACGATGTACGTGGTCTCCCAATTCCTTTGCCATCAACTGACCAATTGTCGCTGATGTACCTTTGACATCACGTCGTTTCGCATTTGTACGCGACAACATGTACAAAAATAGTTGCTGTAGAAAACAGAGGAAGCGTGCCGCTCGTTGCTGCATCGACCACAAGGTACGCATGCGTGCATGGTGTTCACTGCGTCGGTCGGTGCTGGCCAGAGTGCATTGCTTTCTGCTTTGCTGGCCCGTCATATTCGGAATACCATATTCATGCAACCTCCGGCTGGACGCTAACCAAACGTGGCGACCTTCTGTAGAAGGAATGCGCGACAGGCGACTCTCCTCCCCGCGACCGATGGAGTCGACTCGGCGGCAAGGAAGGCAGGCAAACGGCATCTGAGCAAGCGAACGAAGGCTCTGGTGCCTCCAGCTCACTCGGCCAACTCGACGCGAGATTGGGCGATTAGTGAGTATCGAGCGATGCAAGTCATCCATGACCATGTGACGGTGTGTGCGGTGCCTCCAGCACGCTATGACCAGCAGCAGCATGAAACAAAACACAACAAGAAGAAGACTCGGAATTTCGCGTCACCAGTGCTGCAGTATGTAGTCGAGAACACGGGGCTGCGCGCTGTCACCTTCCGGGTCGACTTCAGCGGATCCCGTAACGTCATTCTGACAGACGCGCGCAGTTTCTCCGACACCACCAGAGATCCGTGCACGGATGGCTTGACGTTCGAATGCACCGTGTACCCGTTCGAGCGCCGCGTCATGGTCGCAGTCGCAAAGCGGGCGATGCGGGAGCGTGCGATGATCCGAGTGACGTATGAGCTGCTTGCGGAATTCGAGCCTGACATCGGTGAGATCACTCGGGCGCTCGAGCAACACGCGGCTGACCTGCGTGAGCTAGCGATCACCAGCCACGCGAGCTATTCCTTTAGTCATCAGCATGGTCGAATCAATGCTCGCTGCTCGTGCTCGAGTTCGAGTTGGGACCAGCTGATTGCCACCGAATTTTGCGCTGAAGTGAACCAGCACTTCTCGCAGCATGGCGATGTCTGGGTGGATTCGACCTTCCCGGTACCATTCAACACAGGATATATGGAGCCAAGAACACCAACGGCCGATTATGGACAAAATAGTCTTGACTCGGGGAGGAGTGTCCCGTTCTCCATGTGTGCGTGGCGGCCCCTGCACTTGTTTTGCGACGACGAGAGATTGTGGCGCGTCTTCCAAGACCCTGCAGCAGCAGCCAAAGCGACGCGTTCGTCGCCCGAGCATGCGCCAGCGCGCCACCAGCTAGTCCCGGGTGAGGATGCCGAGTGTGCTCGAGCAACCACAAGAGTCGTGTCAGGCTTACCTGGTCAGCAGACATTTTCGTGCGCACTGGCAATTGTCGCCGTGGATATCGACCGCTGGAAACGCTCGTGGTTTCCGCTCTTGGGTGATTTGCTGAGTGGCCCCGACTCGCTGGACTACATCAAGAAAAGTGTCGCCGCCGTTCCGGTGCGCATGTGCGAAGGAGGTGTACAGTGGACCTCTGTAGTCATCGACCTGCTGATGCCGGTGTTTCCGCTTGGCAACGGTCTGGTGGCTCCACGCTCAATTGACGGCGAGCTTTGGCCGGCGCTTCTTCACAAGGCATACGCCAAACTGAAGGGCAGCTACGGAGCTGTGGCGAATGTGTCGACCGTCGGCATCCTACGCGAGCTCTTGGGCGTTCCATGGTGAGCTCAAATCATTTTGTAGCGGACCATGCAGCTGCTAGGCGTCTAACGTTGGTGTGAGCAGTGTGTGTTTGTGTGATCCAGCGGGACCAAGTCATGCATCGAACGAGCGCGCACTCCAGCGCAGGCTGAGACGGGTATTCTCACGCGTTCGACAGACGCGGGATCGGCGACCGAGCAATTTGCCCATGCTGGTAGCGACGTTTGCCACCGTGACAACCCCGTCCATTCAGGAAGGCGCGGGCTTCTCCATCCTGAATTACGCGCGTGCTACTTCCAGCAAGAGCGACTTCGCGGTTCTGGGCGATATTGACGGGATGCTGGGTAAAGCAATTGGCGACAGAAAGCTCTCCATTGATCACGAGATCACGATGGAGACGCGAGACGCGGCAGTTGTGGCTGTACCGTGGCACGAGTTCGTCAGCCTGCAGCCCAGCGTGTGGACGCTTTTGCCGAGCGTCAAGCATGTGCGCCGCATTCGGAACAGGTTTCTGTGGCGGCTTCAAGATCAAGACGGGGTCTGTGGCTCCAGAGCAGTCGTGGTGGCCATCAGCGTCGCGTCCCTGTCGACTGTCGTTCTTGCAGGCCACCTGAAAGTGCCCGGCTCAACCATGGCCACGTGCGCTGATCAGCCGGCGACACCGACGCGCTCCAGCTCGCTTGGAAGTGCGCGTTTGTCCCGCCGACGAGCTCGCTGGGCCTACGCTCACTGACCGAGATGCCAGCGACGGCGTCTGCTCCGTTATGGAGCTGGGCTCGTGTCAAGATCGAGTTTCTGTCCAGGTAAGAGTGCCGAAGTCTACGCTGCACGTCGAGCCATTGGAACTGACTACGACAAGTGCATGCAGGCTGTGCGAACGCTGGCGCCTGGTGAGTACATTGTTGCGATTCGCGTCGTCGACAGCGACGCCACGATCGAGAACAACGACGTCATTGAAGCAGAGTGCTCCTGCACACCTGGCAATGGCCAGGAGAACGAAAATGGCGCTGTGCTGTCGCCTAGCACAGCGGAAGCGAATCTGGCGCAGCTCTTCGAATGCGTCGATCGAGAGATGCGGGGCTTCCTGACTGCGAGTGACCTGAGTACACTGCTGTACCAGCACGGAGGTGGCGCTGCGGTATCATCGAAAGGTATTGCGGCGATCGAAGAGCAGTTCATCGCCCGTTTCGGCAGCTCTGTCGATCACCAGGATTATGAGGACGAGGAGGAGGGCGAACCTGACGAGGACACTCGCGCGGAGGTCAAGCGAGCGCTTCGACTGGCCGATTTGCGTGATGTCTACCGGTTCCTCGCGCTCGGCCAGATCGGTGCAGTCAACGGAAGGCAAAGCAGCGACCGAGAGTACCAGGAGCTGGTGTGGCACGATCTTATCTCCTTGCTGGGCGAAGAAGCATCGGGTATGGCGGAGTCGAACAAGGCGGCGATTCGAGTCGACGACATCGCGGAGCTCGTTTACTGCGTCTCGAGCGACTCGCGGCTTGTCGACTGCGTGCCGCTTCCCATTTCGACCATGATCGACTTCTGGTCCGACTAAATGGGCAAAGAGCGCCGTCTCGGCGTCGCTAAAAGCTCTCGTGAGGACGAAAGTCAGTTGTCTATTTCTTACGCACTAACACGCACCCGCTCCGGTTCCCTCGCGACGCCTAGTCACGAGACTGAGCGTCAATGAACACGAAGACACGAGCAAGGATCAAAGACGAATGCTACTTACAAAATACTGTACTCGAACTGGAGCTCCACGCTGCTCTTCCGCTGAAGTATGTGACTCCCTCAGCTGATCTCCATGCGCTTCTGGAACTCGCTCGTAAGCTCGTCCAGCGACACCTCCGGGTTGGCCTGGAAAAAGTCGAGGAAGTCCTGCGCCTTCTTGGCCCTCAGCTCCTTCTCGCCCGTCGCGGCGGCCGCTGCCGCCGTCGCCGCGGCGTCGGGCGAGCCACTCGCCTCGCACAGAATGGACTCGGCCTCGTACTGCAACTCCTTCTTGTCGTAGTACTCGGGGTCGGCCACGCGGCGCATGAGGTTCAGGAACTGCTCGTACTCGCAGCATGACAGGAGGATCTGCACAAAGAACGACAGGCGCGTGTGCCGCTGGCGCTCCTCCGACAACGCCACCTCTTCGTCGCAGCGCGCCTCGTACTGCGCCATCGTGAACCCGTGCGCGACCAGGAACTCCTCGATGATCGCGTTCGCCGTGTCGATGAACTCCTCGTGCAGCTGCTTCCACAATCTACAGAGAGACAACAGCAACAGTCAGCGGCCGCCTCGCACTGCCATCTACATACAGTAGCAGACGACACGCGCTCACCCCTCGATGGCGTCCAGGTCGGCCGAGCTCGGGCCGCCCTTGGTCAGCAGGATGGCGAACTTGTCCGCGTGCGTGGCGCAGTAGTCCGTGACGCGGTCCTGGAAGCCCTCGCTGCCCACGAAGGCCGCGACCCACTCCAGCACGTCGTCGTCTTTCTCCATGTCCTTGATCAGCGGCGTCTCGTACCGCGTCAGCAGCTCGATCGCGTCAAAGTGCGACATGGCTCCCCTTCCCGTCGTCTGTCCACGCGAGCGCCCGTTCCTTCGCGCCTGATTCACTCCTCGTTCGCTCGAGACGCTCCGCCCCTTCTAAGAATGCTGGCGGCCCTGCTTTAGCTGCGCGCGGCCTGTTCGAGCGGCGACGATCGGGAAATACACGCGGGCGGCGGCGGCGGATGCGGGCCTTGCTTCGGGATGGTTTCCAGGCCGGAAGGAAGCGGAAAAGGATACTCGGTATACTGAACGCAAGTGGAAAACGGGAAAGTGCACCTGCGAACTGGAAGGAAACAAGAGCGCGCGCAGGGCAGGGGGCGTCGACGACGGCGCGACGACGGGAGAGGGGGCGCGCTCTACTGAACCGAACACGGTACTGTGGCATCATCATTGCTAAAACAGTAGATGGGCCAACCGCAGCTACAGTGACAAAGCATTCTGGACACTAACGGAGAATGGATAGAGTACTTATTTAGTGAATGGTGGTGAACCAGGCACGGTACATGGCGGTGCTGTATCGCAGAGGGGGCCGGCCGGCTTCCCACTCGAAAACCTGCGTGTTCGAGCGCCGATCTAGCGCCGCGTCGCGTTCGAAATCGAAGCTGACGCGGATGTGTATGTAAATGACCGGTCCACAATAAGCCTGCGGCATCTGTCAAAGCAGGAGCGCGTGAGGTGTCGGCGTCGACGAAGGCGGCAAGTGGGGTCGAGGCGTGTTGTGCCTCCATCGTTGCAGGCATTGTTGAAGATGGGTCATCAACAGAGCCCACGGGTCTACCCACGGGTCGGCCCATATTAAATATCATAACTAAGTACCCCTGCGAAATGCCGAGGACGAGGGCGGAAGACGTGAGAAACCGACCTGGAAGACGAGCTGCGGCATCCTCTCGCGGGCTATTCCTGTCTCCTTGACGCGCTCCCCTCCGAATCACATACGCACACAAGACGCGCGTGGAGAAGCCTTCGCGATGGACCAGGCTCCTGCGGCTTCTTCTGGCTCGGCGGCGGCCGACGGGAGCGCGGCGCCGCCGCCCAAGATGCGCCCGCTGAGCATCGACATTGACGACGCGAACGACAAACCCGTCGCCTCGCAGCCTGGCGCCTCGGGGTTCGCCAACAACGACGAGGACGACGACGAGGACCCGGGTGTGATGGAGGACCTGGCGCTGTCGCCCGCGGCCAGCCACGACTCGCTGGACGACAAGTCGAACCTCATCTCGCTGTCCATGACGGACAGCGCGAGCGGCTCGCGGCCGCTGCCGTCGCTGCACGCGCCGCTCACGTTCCGCGACGTGCCGTTCATCGCGCTGTTCGCCCTGCACTTTGTGTTTGTGCTGGCCGCGACCAGCAGCATCCGCTCTCACGGCGAGACCGCGGTGGAGATGGCCGACCGTGATCAGGTTGTCAGCGGGTTGAACGTCCACAGCGGCGACAGCAACGCGCCGTCGTCGTCGTTCTCATCCGACTCGGACGACTCATTCGACCCGTCGGAGGCGCTCTCGGTCATGGACGTCGGCATCAAGCTGCGCTCGCTCTGCGTGATCAACATCCTGTTCGCGCTCGGCTGGCTGCTGCTGTTCATCTTCAACTCCAAGCTGCGCTACGTGCAGACGTCGTGCGTCTTCTCGATCACCGGGCTGGCCATCCTCGCGATCGAGCTGTTCATGCTGGACAACAGTGACGCTCAGTTCCTCGGTGTCGTCGTGTGCGCGCTGGCCGCGCTCGAGCTGCTGTGGTCGCTGAAGGTGCGCGGCGGCTTCGACTTTGTCGCCGTCTTCTTCGAGCTCGTGAGCGAGTTCCTCGTCATGCATCCGGCGCTCGGGTACGTCACAAGCGGCGTGCTCGTGGCCTACACGATCTGGACGAGCTGGATTTGCACCACGATCGCGTACGCTGCCGCGCAAGGAGGCGTGTCTCCGTGGGCGTTCTCCATGCTGGTCGTGTACTTCCACTTTTACTGGACGTCGAACGTGTTCAAGAACATTTTGACGATCGTCGTGTCCGGCGCCACAATGCTGTGGTACTACCGCGACGACTCCTCCGAGCTGTCGCCCCCCGTTCGAGAAGCCATGACGGACGAGAACGGCACGGTTGAGGGGGATGATGTCAACTCGGACAGTGGTAGCAGCGGCAACTTCCGGTTCAAGATGGACCGGCGCGTCGTGCTGCACTACGTGCGCCGCGCATTGTCGACGTCGTTCGGGTCGATCTGCGTCGGCTCGCTGCTCTGTCCGATCGCGCACATGCTATGGAACGTGCTGCGGTGGGCTCGGCGCGACGAGTCGGTGCTGTCTCGGCGTTTCCTCTCGCTCCGCTCGGAGCAGGCCGACCGCTTCATCCGCACGTACCACAAGTACTCGTTCGCGCACATCGCCGGCTACGGCACGCCGTTCTACGTTGCCGCGCACGACGCCTGGGCGCTCGTGGAGACGCACGGCGTCGAGGCGATCGTGGACGACGACCTAACGAGTCGCATCCTGCTGCTGGGCGCCAACGGCTGGGCCAGTCTCATGTGCGCGCTCACGGTCTCGGCGTTCGCGCGCGGCACGCAGCACACGGTCTTCTTTGCGCTCGCGAGCTTCACGCTGTGCTACACGACGGTCTCGATCGCGACGCAGGTGATCGCCGCCGTCATCAAGACACTGTTCGTGTGCTTTGCCGAGAGCCCCGGCCGCCTGAGCCAGCTGCACCCGCTCATCTACCACCGCTTCGTGCGGCTGGCCGAGCTCAAGAGCTTCCGCGACCACCGCGCGCCGCCGCCGCCGCCGTCCTCGGACGGCAAGTCCGTGCTATAGCTAGATGAGACCGTGGAGAGGATTGAAGGAAAGGAGTGGTTTACATGAGATATCGATAGTAGGAGGTGGTGGGAAGAAGCGAAAGCGGCGTGCGTGCAGGAGCAACGAGCAGGTCTTCATGATAGGCATCCCATCAGCTCACAAAATGGTCATTTTGGTCCCTTTTTGTGTGTGGGTGAAAATGGGTTGACCAGTTTGTGCGCGCTTGATATACTTTGCATGGGTTACTTGAAGGCACAAACCATAATGCCGTGCGTTTATTCGTCAAAACAAAACTTTTCGTTAATTTTATTGGTAAAAATTCAGAACTCACCCATTTGGGTTGCGACCCATTTTTCCAATCTGTGTGGGTCGCAATATGCGATAACGGAAACACTCCGAGCCAAACAGGACGAGAAAGGACGCCAAGAACCTACGGCCGCGACGACCATGGGCGACGGCTTCCTGCGCGCGGCGCTGGCGCTGTCGGCGGCAGGTACCGTGTCTCTGCCGCTGTTCGCGCTGCTGCTGCGCCTCCAGCCGCAGTTCGTGCATGGGCTGCGCGCGGACGCCATGCGCGCCGAGCGCAACTGTCTGCTGGGCGGCGCATGCTACGCCGGCGTGTTCCTGGCGTCGCTCGCGATACTGTGCGCGCGCTCTCGGCGTCGCCACGTGCCCAGTGACAGCGGTGGCGCGCGGACGGCCTACGACAAGCACTACAACCTGCCGTTCGGCGAGCACGCGAACGACGAGTTCGCGACGGCCATGAAGGCGCTGGACGCGCGGCGAAGCCCCGCGCTGGTCGTCCAGAAGGACGCACAGCTCGCGGTGCCGACAGAAGCTCCCCGCCAAGCTCGCGGCGACCTCCAGTACACGTGATAGTGAGCAGGCGCACCCGAGTACCCTCCGCCATAGTGACGGCAGTAGTTGTAAAGTAATTCTAACAGTAAAGCGTCAACCATAACCACCAACAGGATGAAGGAAGAGGGGCGTGCATTAACACGGGGGCGAGCCTAGCACTTGTAGACGAGCATGCCGATCTTGCCGACGTACAGGTAGAGCATGTGCCGCTGCTGGTAGCTGACGTCGAAGCCGTAGCCCTCGCCGATGAAGCAGTGCCACGAGGAGCCGAACTTCTTGTCCATGCCCTGCTTGATGAGCTGCGCCGCGGCCTCGTAGTTCTTGAGCGGCACGTGCTTGTCGCACGCCATGGTGATGATCTCGATCGTCTCGGCGCACACCTCGGCCGTCATGTCGTTGTGCTTGAGGTGCGGCCGCGACGAAATCTTGCGGTACTCCTGCTCCGACAGCTCCGCGCCGGGCGTCACCGCCGCGGCTGGCTCAGGCATCGCTGCTGCTGGCGGATTTGAGAGGTCGGACGAGCGGAGTCGTGAACTGGAGCTCCTCGAATGCTGTCTTTGGCGCAGGCCTGTGGCGTCTTTTCGACTGGCGCCGCGACGCGTCGAGAGGACCGGACGCGTCTCAAGCGACGCGGACGACCAGCATGAGAGATCTCATGAGATCATTTATCGAACTCACAAATAGATCTGCATGTGCATGGACTGGTATCGAGATCAGACGCTCAACCATTGTACTCACAGAGAGAGATCTTTACCAAGACGAAAGCGCAGCAGCCTAATGCAGCGTTTGGTAGCACGCCTTAATTGTCCTGGAGGAACGGGTAGTCGGTGTAGCCGAGCTCGATTGGCGTGCCGACCGGGATGTAGAACGTCTTCATGTTGTATTCATTCAGCGGCGCGTTGATCTTGAGGCGCTTGACGATGTCGGGCGTGCCGATGAAGTCGCGGCCGAAGCCCACTAGGTCGTCGTGGCCCTCCTCGATGTTCTTGATGGCCTTCTCGCGGTCGAAGCCGCCGGCGGCGATCAGCACGCCGTTGTAGATCGGTCGGAAGAGAGGCGAGATGCCGCCCTCGGGCACCAGCGGGCCCGTCGTGTGCCAGCCGTAGGGCTCGACCAGGTGCACGTAGGCCAGGTCGTAGTCGTTCAGCTTGTTGATGACGTAGCCGTACGTCTCCTTCGGGTTCGAGTCCGTGCACGCGAACGTGATGCCGAATGGAGAGAGGCGGATGCCGACCTTGCCCGAGTCAGGCGCGACGGACAGGATGCCCTCCAGCGCCTCGAACAGGAAGCGCGCGCGGTTCTCGAGGCTGCCGCCGTACTGGTCCGTGCGGAAGTTGGTGCTGTCGCACAGGAACTGCTCGAGCAGGTAACCGTTGGCGGCGTGCAGCTCGACGCCGTCGAAGCCCGCGGCGAAAGCGTTCTTGGTCGCCTTCTTGTAGTCCTCGACGACGAGCGGGATCTCGTGCGTCTCGAGCGCGCGCGGCGTCACGTGGTCCTTGCGGCCCTCGCGCGTGACGGCGTGGCTCGTGATCTCGGCCACGCTGCTCGCGCTCGCCGACACGGGCAGCACGCCGTCTGGCTGGTTCAGCGGGTGGCTCACGCGCCCCGTGTGCCAGAGCTGCAGGAAGATCTTGCCGCCCTTGTCGTGCACCGCCTTGGTCACCGCCGACCAGGCCTCAACCTGGTCCTGGTTGTAGATCCCCGGCGCGCCAAAGTACCCGCGAGCCGTGGGGCTGATGTCAGTCGCCTCGGCGATGATCAGCCCGCCGTCCGTGGAGCGCTGGCCGTAGTACACAGCCGCCACCTCCTTGGGCACCGCCTCCTCGCCCGAGCGCAGGCGAGTCAGAGGCGCCATGAACACGCGGTGCTTGAGCTGGATCGGGTCCTTCTTGCCACCGAGCGTCACGGGCGTGAAGAGCTTGGGCGTCGCGGTGCTGGGAGCCATGGTTGGATGTAACAGCGGGGATGCAGTCGCGAAGGTGGAAGCTTGCTGTGAGTTGTCGAGGGCAAATTGCAAAGTGAGAGAGGCCGAAGTGGTGCTTGATACGGTGAACACGATGCCACCCGTCTCGACCCTCCATCTTGGCGCACTGGAAACTTTTGGAGCCTTCTAGACGGATGGTGCCGTCACTAGCGGCATTGACATGCGCGCCATGAAGCTTCTTGATAGAGTCAACAGCAGAGCTCTACGCGATCAGCCTCTGGTGGTAATGGCAACCTCAGAAGGCATGCTATTGGTCGAAACAAGTATTCATTACCATTTCAGCCAATCAAAACAATCGTTAAATTGAGATGGTGAGCCTTTCGAAGTTGCGGCGCTTGGTTCAGTCAGTAAACGCCGTGATCCCTTGATTATCGCAGCATGTCGCATAAAGACAGGAATCTATTAGTAAATATTTACTAAAATTGTGGTTATCTATGTCATTTGTTTTTATGCATACGTCACAGCGTCAAAGCCCGTAAACGGGCAAGTCGGATTCAAAGCAGCATTGCCAAAACGAACGTAGTATTATGTTTTGCAGTGAACTGTACACAACTCCTCAATCAAAAGGGTGAGCCCACATTGAAAATACAAATAGCCAAAATATCTAGCATTACAGGGTTTAACATTCAGGTTGGGTTCGACTGTCGAATTTTGATGGCACCGCTCAAAGATACTTCTACGACGAACAAGTATGTCTTAAGTCATTTTCGAATTCACCACCAACACCCAGGTCCAATTCCTGCCTCCTTCACCATGGCTCCTTCGATTTCCGAGACCAAGCCCAAGCTCTTCTCGCCGTTCACGCTGGGAGGCAGTAAGGACTCGGTCCAGCTCAAGCACCGAGTCGTGATGGCGCCGCTCACGCGCGTGCGCACGGGCGATGCCGGCATCTGCAACGAGCTCGTGGCAGCTTACTACTCGCAACGCGCAACGGACGGCGGTCTCACCATCGCGGAAGCCGCCAACATAAGTCCGACGGCTCGCGGGTACTTCGGTGCCCCCGGACTGTTCACACCCAAGCAAGTGGAGGGCTGGAAGCTCGTATCCAAGGCGATCCACGACAAGGGCGGCAAGGTCTTCGTCCAGATGTGGCACACTGGACGTGTGAGCCACCCGCTCAACCAGCCCAACGGTATCTTGCCCGTGTCGTCGACTGCGACCAACATGGAAGGCGTCAAGAGCGACGCCGTCACGCCGGAAGGTCGCTCCAAGCACGTCACCCCTCGTGCGCTGGACATCGAGGAGATCCCTGGGATCGTCGAGGACTACAAGCGCGCCGCACTCAACGCTCTTGCGGGCGGACTCGACGGTGTCGAGCTCCACGCCGCCAACGGCTACCTCATCGAGCAGTTCCTCTGCGATGGCGTCAACAAGCGCACCGACGCTTACGGCGGTTCGCTCGCGAACCGCGCGCGGTTCCTGTTCGAAGTGCTGGAGGGCGTTCTGTCCGTTGTTGACTCGAGCAAGGTCGGCATCCGCCTCTCGCCGTTCGGCGTGACCTTCGGCTGCACGGACTCGAACCCGCTCGAGACGTACTCGTACGTGATCAAGAAGCTCAACGACTACAACTTGGCGTACATCCACATCATCGAGCCGCGTGGACAGCATTTCAAGAGCGAGTTGGTGCCCGAGGGAGGCATCGCGCCCATCTTCCGTCCGCTGTACAAGGGCGTGTACATGACTGCGTCGGGCTACGACCGCGCCGAGGCCGTCCAGGCCGTCGAGGAGGGCAAGGTCGACCTGGTCGCGTTCGGACGCGACTTCATCTCGAACCCCGACCTAGTCATGCGCCTCGAGCAGGACCTGCCGCTCAACCCGGGGTACGTCAAGACGTACCAGTACCTGAACAAGGACACCCCGCTGGAGCTCGGCTACACCGACTACCCGTTCTACGAGGAAAAGTAGATTGACTAGATACTGTCGCGGAAAGTGAGGCCTCCTTGGCCGACTTGAAGTCTGTGTCAGGAACAGGTTACCGTACGAACCCTTTTGGCGATCACTGTTCGTTTCAAGTATCTCGACAAATGTATGGTTGGGTTACGCTTTTGTCGCATACGGTACCATACAAGCCGTTTCGCCAGTGACTTCTGCTGCTTCGGCCACGTCACTGGTGACCACCTTGAAGTGCGATGACGCGTCGACGTCACGTTCATGTCGCTACTACTGTATACCAAGCTCAACTGCTTACATCAACAGCGCGCCTAACGCGATCGACTTCGTTTCCGACCAGCTCGATGGTATGATATGAATCGTCTCAGGCTCCGCTTGGCGTCCAAAAGACCAAGCAGGCTTTATCACTTTGGTTTTCGCCTCGCTCGACTCACCACCAACTTCGCTCTCCAGCTCACCTATCGCCTGCGACAATGGCCGCGTCCAAGCTCTTCTCGCCCCTGACGCTCGGCGGCAAGAACCCTATCAAGCTCGGCCACCGCGTGGTCATGGCCCCGCTCACGCGTCTGCGCACAGGCGAGGCGGGCGAGCACACGCCGCTGGCGACGACCTACTACTCGCAGCGCGCGACGGAGGGCGGCCTGATCATCGCCGAGGCCACCAACATCAGCGCAACCGCGCGCGGGTACTATGGCGCGCCGGGCCTGTTCACGGCCGAGCAGGTCGCGGCGTGGCAGCCAGTGACGCGCGCTGTGCACGACAAGGGCGGCAAGATCTTCGTGCAGCTCTGGCACACTGGTCGCGTCAGCCACCCGCTCAACCAGCCGAATGGTATTCTGCCCGTCAGCTCGTCGGCTGTGCCCATGGACGACGTCACGACGTTTAACGTCACGCGTGAGGGCCGCAAGAACTACGGCACGCCGCGCGCGCTCGAGCTGAGCGAGATCCCGCAGATCGTTCAGGACTACAAGACTGCCGCGCGCAACGCCATCGCCGCGGGATTTGACGGCGTCGAGCTGCACGCCGCCAACGGGTACTTGCTCGAGCAGTTCCTGTGCGATGGCATCAACAAGCGCACGGACGCGTACGGCGGCAGCATCGCCAACCGCGCGCGGCTCATGCTCGAGTCGGTCGAGAGCATCCTGAGCGAGCTCGACTCGAGCAAGGTTGGTATCCGGCTGTCTCCTTTCGGCGTCACGTACGGGTGCACGGACTCGACGCCCGCGGAGACGTACAGCTACGTGATCGACAAGCTGAATGCCTATGACCTGGCCTACCTCCACTTGGTCGAGCCGCGCGGATACCACTTCACCGGCCCGCTCGTGCCTGAGGGGGGCGTGACCAAGTACTTCCGCCCGCTGTACAAGGGCGTGCTCATGACGGCGTCAGGCTACTCGCAAGACGAAGCGGTTCATGTGGTGGAAGACGGCGTCGCGGACTGCGTGGCCTTCGGGCGCGACTTCATCTCGACGCCTGACCTGGTCGAGCGCCTCAAGGTCGGCGCTCCCGTCAACGACTGGAACCGCAAGACGTTCTACTGGACGCAGGGGCTGCCGCTCGAGGTCGGGTACACAGACTACCCGTTCCTGCAGCACAAGCAGTCTGCACTTTGAGCCGTGAGAGTTGCTCTTCTCGCCACAGTCTAACCAATCGAATGAACTACTATCCGATGCACAACTTGCATACGTGCTATGAGCAACTCGTGGCGAAGCTTCTGGACCGCCAGGCGCGTGCCCGGGATCAGAAGCGAAGTTGCCTACCGGTAATACATACATGTACGCACGAGAGACGCGAACAATCTAGCACAAAGGCCAACACGGCTTTACTTTGGCGCTCTATCGATCGAGATGAGATGCGGAGCACACGTCGGAATCGAAGGGTTCTCTCTACAGTACAGTAGGGAAGACCACCACCACATCACGTTCACGGTCCAACTTCATCGGTGGCCCTGCCGTGTAGCTCCCCGTAATCCATCAACTACATCACGATATGAATATCTACGTCATTTCTCCTGGTTATAATTAATTAATAATATTTATTGATTCAGATTATAATGTTCAGGTATTCATTATCACAGGTAACGTGTTGTGTCGGACCTTCTTCGTCAACGCGGACAGGGAGGGGGCACGCTCCCTTCCCGTTCGGCTCACCCCCTTCCTTCCACTCACGTTCTCTCCACTTCCCTTCTCGCCGCCCGCTTCACACCGCGTCCCCAAGCAACACGTTCTCCATCTCCCCATGGCGGTGGCCAAGCTCTTCTCTCCGCTGGCACTGGGCGGCAGCAAGCACCCGCTGCAACTGGGGCATCGGGTTGTCATGGCGCCGCTGATGCGTCTCCGCGCGGGCGAGGACGGCGTGCCGGGCCAATTGACGGCCGAGTACTACTCGCAGCGCGCAACCGACGGCGGACTGATCATCGCCGAGGCGACCAACATCAGCCGCACCGCCGCCGGGTACTTTGGCGCGCCAGGACTGTTCAGCGGCGTGCAGATCGAGGGCTGGAAGGCCGTGACCAAGGCCGTGCACGCGAAAGGAGGCAAGATCTTCGTGCAGCTGTGGCACACGGGCCGCATGAGCCACCCGGACAACCAGCCGAATGGAGAGGCCCCCGTGGCGCCCTCAGCGACGGAGATGCGCCATCTAACGACGGGCGCAGTGACGCGCACTGGGCGACAACCGTACGTGACGCCCCGCGAGCTCAGCGTGAAGGAGATCCCCGGCATCCTGAAGGACTACCAGACGGCGGCCCGCAATGCGATCTCTGCGGGCTTTGACGGCGTTGAACTGCACGCTGCCAGCGGCTACCTGCCCGAGCAGTTCCTGTGCACGAGCGCCAACAAGCGCTCGGATGAGTACGGCGGCAGCATCGAGAACCGCGCGCGGTTCATGTTTGAGGCACTGGAGGCAGTTCTCTCGGAGGTTGACTCGAGCAAGGTCGGCATCCGCGTGTCGCCGTTCTCGGCGGCCTACTCGTGCACTGACGCGACGCCCGCGGAGACGTACTCGCACGTTGTGAAGCGCTTGAACGAGTACGACCTGTCGTTCCTGCACCTGATCGAGCCGCGCGGGTTCCAGGTTGCAGACGAGAACGTGCCGGAGGAAGGCGTGACGCGCTTCTTCCGCCCCATGTACAACGGGAAGCTCATGTCGGCGTCCGGGTACGACCGGGAGGAGGCGATCCAAATCGTCGAGGACGGGGTCGCGGACTGTGTGGCGTTCGGCCGCCCGTTCATCGCGAACCCGGACCTTGTGCACCGCCTGGAAGTGGACGCGCCGCTCAACCAGTGGAACCCGCGCACGTCTTTCTGCGCCGACGGCGTGCCGCCCTCTGCGGGCTACACGGACTACCCGGCGCTCGTGCGCACGCGCACGGCGCGTTAACCTCCGTGCTAGCCCACGATGCGCGCGAGGAAGAGCTGCCGTTAAAGTCTTTGATTCAGCGTGCCTTAACTATTTATCGCTCCGACAATGCAGTATCGTGGTCAGATGGCTACACTTTCGTTGATGCATACGAGGCGGTAGGCTGCATGGCAGTACAAAAAGCCCATTCTATGGCTCCTTCGCCACCGCGTGTACGCAAAATCAGCCGAAGCGGGATCTACAGATGATTCCCGGCTCCGTACTGCCATCTCCAGAATCATTCACGAGTGGGATGACCCGTTTCAGCGCTCCTTCGCAGTTGCTGCCTTCTTGCTGGACCACACAACCGACACCGATGAGCTGGACGAGGATGGATCGGACCGGGCAGTCATGGACTTGACGTCGTTGGCGAAGCGCGTTGGCGGCGATCGAGGGGTTGCTTATGCGCCAAAGCTCAGGGGGGATATCTGGCGTTTCCTGGAGTCGAAGCAGAGCTGAACGAACGAACAGCGCGAGGCGTACCGGGAAATGAAGCCTCGAGCGTGGTGGAAAGTGCATGGTGTGCAGTTCCCAACGCTTCACGACGTAGTACCCGCCATCTTCAGCATCCCAATGTCAGCGTCGCCAAAGGAGTGCGAGAGCGCTGCTAGCAAGTTCGCGAGCATCGACGCTGCAAACCGCAGCACATTGTCACCGGACCAAGTCCACTGGCGTTCGTCGAGATCAACCGGCCTCGTGTCGTGCAGGGCGCGGAGTAACGTCTGCACGGTTGCTGTGGTGAGGACAGAAAGCCGTCAACCCAGTCAACGGGGATGGTGCAGTTCGGGAGTGCATGCTGCGTGAATGGTAGTGGGAGGTGGCGACTCTGACTGGGCAACAGGTAAGAACCATAGCAGCAGGACACGCCCGTGGCAGGTTACATTGACGCCGCGAGTGCTCGCTTGACTTTGCTACCAGGTACTAAAGTAACATTGACTGCTTTGCTTTGCTAACACCTCCCGTTGGGCCACCGCCGCCTAGAAAAGCAGACCCCAGCTCGATTCATCACCCAAACGAGAAAGACCTTCGCGTTGGAGCGAACGATCCGCATCCGAGTCCAGGTGCACGATCGTTTTGGTCAATCGTGCAACTTCAATGTTTTCCAACATGCGCTTCACGGTACTTGCAGCCCACGATACAATGATCAAGTCACCGGCACATGTATCCGAGCCGCGTGAGGCAACATTCGAAAGGGTAAGGAAGGTGCCATGTCGGATCTCGTTGCCTGGCTGCGCGACGTGAAGCGCGAAGCGCCGATGCCCGCAGGCGCCGCGTCTGCACCGCCGTCCGAAGCGGCCTCACCTGCGATAGGGCGCCCGCGCAGAGGCGACGTCGCGAGCAGAGGCCGACAGCGCAACGTCACGGCGCACTTCTTCGAGCGAATCACGACTTCGTCCGAGTCGCCGCGGCAGCGATCGCGCATCACCTACGACTGCCGGTACTGCCACGTGTGTGTCCCCAACGACCGGCACGCGCTGAGGCTTGCCAGAAGCCTGATCGCTCACCTTCGTGAGTGCACGTGCGCGCCCGCGGAAGTGAAGAGTACCGTTTCTCTATCGCCATCGTCGTCGCCGTCGTCGTCACGACCGTCCGCCACTCACACTGCCGCCGCCGAGAGCTCTCCTCGCGCGCTAGTAACCAGCGCGGCTGCCAGCTCGGACACGTGGGAGGCAGACGTCGCGCGCCTCTTCATTGAGGGCGCCGTGCCGCTGCAATCTGCGGACGCGCCGGCCTTCCGGTCGTTCTTCAGCCAGTGGATACCCGGCAGGACGCTGCCGTCGTCGGAAGAGCTGCTCGGTCGCACGTACGCTGCGACGCGCGCTGCCGTCGTGGGTGTGCTAAACAGTCTTGGATCGGTCGTTGTGCTCGTCGACGCGTCGGCTTTGGCTGCCAAGGGCACGATGACTGTGATGCTGACGGCGGCGTCGCGGGAGCGACCGCCTTTGTACTGGGCGTCGGCGCAAGTTGACACCGCACAGCCGCAGGCGAAGAAGCGCGCCAAGAAGAAGATCCTCGGTATCATTCGAGAGCTCCGCTCAAAAGCGCCGGAATGCCGCGTCGCTGGGATACTGACGACAGACGCGACGAGCGTCCTGGGAGCCACGTGGGACGACCCGCACTTCGAGCGGATTCTGTATGCTGGACCGAGCGCTGTGTCTACCGTGAAGTCGCTGCTTCAAGACGTGGTCAGCGCGCTTCCAACCATCGAGTCGGTGAAGGAGAGAGCCGAGAGCGTGCTTCGATGCATGGCCGATAGCCCAGACATGCAGCAGCAGTTCCAAAGCCTGAGAGCGTGGTTCTATCCCGACAAGCAAGCGCAGCACCCCTTGCTTCTGTCGATCACGCAGCAGCCGCGCCAGATGCACATGTGTCTCAAGAGTTTGAACGCGAACAAGGGCGCGCTCCGGCAGTTGTTCCCCGTCCAAGCCTTCATGCAGCGGACGTCCGAGTCGACGGCGCAGCAAGCCGGTTAGCTGGAGTCTGCTACTGTGATCGTCCACACTAAGTCGTTTTGGACAGACGTCAAGCTCGTGCTGAGGTACTTGGTTCCGATCGTCGAGGTGCTCTCTGCGCTTGAAGCGGACGCTTGCCCGCTCTCCGAGGTTTACAAGCAACGTCGGTGGCTCCTTCGCCACAGCGCGTACACGCAGTCAGTCGGAGCAGGATCGGCGGGTGGCCCCGAGCTTTGTGCCGCCATCTCCAGGAGCGTCCGCGAGTGGGGCGACCGGCTGCAGCGTTCCTTCGCAGTTGCTGCTTTCTTGCTGGACCAGACAACTAATACCGATGAGCTGGATGAGGACGAGTTGGATCGGGCTGTAATGGGCTCGATGTCGTTGGCGAGCCGCGTTGACGGCGGGGTTGCCCAATCACGCAAGCTCAGGAGCGAGCTCCGATGGTTCCTTGACTCGAAGCAGAGCTGGACGGGCGAACAGCGCGAGACGTACCTGCGAATGAAGCCGTGGGCGTGGTGGCAAGCGCATGGTGCACAGTTCCCACTGTTTCACGATCTGGCGCTCGGCATCTTCAGCATCCCAACCTCGGCGTCCACAAAGGAGTGCGAGAGCGCAGCGAGCAAGTTCGCGAGCGTCTACGCTGCAAACCGCAGCAAGTTGCAGTCGGACCAAGTCCAGCAGCTGGCGTTCGTCGAGATCAACCGGCCGCGTGTCGTGCAAGGCACGGAGTGACTCTGTGCGTCTGGTACGCGGGCGGCAGAAGGTAGCTAACTAGATGGATGTGGATGGTGCAGTTCAGTAGCGCATGCAGCTTGGATGGTAAGTTTGGTGAAAGCGCCGAGTCAGGATGGCGAGGCGACACTTGCAGCCTACAACATATATTGGTCAGATGGCTACACTACTTCACAACATATTTGGGTCGACGCATCCGATTGGTAAGACCACTTTAACTGTGGCACGCGTTTTCTGTCAACATGGACATATAAAAACCAAGTTTTAATTTCAGGTATGTTAATAAAAACAACATATTCGAAGGGATGGATACCCAGCAAAGAAATCGCGGGAACACGCTGCAATCTTTGCCAGTCCGCGCGCTTTTCTCTCTCTCTCGTTATTGTATCCGCGCGGCATGGCGTCACTCTCGGACGTTCGCGTGAAGCTCGAAGCGCCGGCACCTGCGGACGCGGCGCCCTCCTCTCCTCCACCGAGCGCGGAGGCGGCGCTGCCGGCTGAGCGCGCGAGGGGGACGACCGTGGCGATCAGGAACCGGCAGCGCAGGTTCCTAGCGTACTTCTTTGAGCGGACGACCGACGCGTCTGATGGGCAGCAGCGGCCGCAGACCGCCTACGAGTGCCGCTACTGCCACGAGGGCGTCAGCAACGGCCACTGGAGCAGGAACCTGCTCGCGCATCTCCGCGAGTGCCCGCGCGCTCCGGTGGAAGTGACGACCGCGGTTGGAGTCTCCGTGTTGCCGCCGCGAGTGACCGCCACCCATTCCGCTGGCGAGGACGCCTCCAACGAGATTAGTACTGCTGTCGTGGCCGCACCAGTCGCGCCGGTAGACGTGGCCGCATGGACGGCCGACGTTGTGCGCCTATTCTTCGAGAGCAACTTGCCGCTGCAGGTCGCAGACGCGCCGTCTTTCCGGTCGTTCTTTGGCAAGTGGATGCCGGGGAGAGCCCTGCCGTCGGCACAAGAGCTGCTCGATCGCGTGTATAGTGATACGCTCGCCGCCGTCATTGACGAGGTGAACACGCTCGGCTCGGTCGCAATGGTAGTTGACGCGTCCATGCGAGATAGCACAGGCGCGATCACAGTCCTGCTGACGGCAGCGTCGCGAAAGCGGCCGCCGTTGTACTGGGTGTCAGTACAACTCGACTCGTCACAGCCGCGAGTGAAGGAGCGCTTCGAGAACTGCATCCTCGAGATCAACCGCGACTTCCGCTCCGCAACAACGGCGTGCCGCATCTCTGGTATCCTGACAACCAGCTCTGCAAGCAGACTGGGAGCGACTTGGGGCGGATTCTGGCTCCAGCGGGCGATGTATGCCGGGCCAAGCCCCGCGTCGGTCGTGAACTCGCTGCTCCGAGACGTAATCAACGCCATTCCGACGCTCGAGGCGGTGCGAAAGAGTGCCGGGACGATTGTGCAATGCATCGTCAACCGCTCAGAGATGAAGCAGCAGTTCCGTAGCCTGCGAGCTTGGTTTTACCCCAACGAGCGCGATCGTCGCACGTTATCTCTGTCCATGCCGACGCACCCGCGCAAACTCTACGAGTGCGTCAAGGGCTTGCACGCGAACAAGAGCGTTCTCAAGCAGTTGTTCCCGGTCCGGAGCTTGGCTGAGGCTGCGACAGAAGGTCGAGAGCAGCAAGACGGCGAGCTGGAGGCTGCGACAGTGGTCATTCACACCAAGTCGGTCTGGAAGGACATCAAGCTCGTGTTGAGGTTCCTGGACCCGATCGCGGAGGCTCTCGCCGCGGTCGAGGCAGACTCGTGCCCGCTCTCGGAGATTTACCAGCGGTGGCGGTGGCTTCTCCGCCACGAAGCGTACGCAAGACCAGAGCGAGCGTTGCCGGTCGACGTGGAGCGGATTCGAGTGCGCATTTCCTCGATCATTCGCAAATGGGGCGACCAGTTCCAACGCTCCGCCGTGGTGGCTGCCTTCATGCTGGACCCGACATCCAACACCGCCGAGATGAACGAGCAAGAGTTGGATCGGGCTACGCTCGAGGCAATGTCGTTCGCAAACGACGTCGGCACGTGCTCTCACTTCGGGATCCACTCGCGGACGTTCTACAGCGCACTGCGGCAGTTCAACGACGCGAAACTCGGACGGCCGAAGAGCGCGAGGAATGCCAGCAAATGAAGCCGTGGTCGTGGTGGAAAGCGCACGGCGCGCAGTTCCGACTGCTTCACCGTCTAGCGCTCACCGTCTTCAGCATCCCGACGTCGCCGTCTCCGAAAGCGTGCGAGAGTGCATCACGCACCTTCGCTGACATGTACGCGGCCAACCGTGACAAACTGTCGTGGAATCAGATCCATCAGCTCACGTTCGTCGAGATCAATCGGCCCCTCGTTGCTCGATCTTCGCAGTGACACCACGGCAAGCAACGACCTCCTCAATGCGAGCAGGTGTAAGTACAGTACAGTACATGACGGCGGACGGGAGGTCCGAGCGCTTTTAGGCCGATGCAACAGGATGCCTTCCACTTGCACCTGATTTGCAGCTGGTCACACCCGTCGTGGCGTTTACAGTACACCGTCCACGCGGCGGCCTGGTGCATGGTGTGCGTGTTTGCTCCGGTTGTGGCCACAGACCGAGGCGCGTCTCACTTGCCTTCACTATGCTCGGCGGCTCCTCCGCGACGACGGGAGCAAACAACTGGCAGAAGAGTGGCGGTCCCGCTGCTCATGATGGCTTGATACCTCCCACTGTGCTAAGGTCCGTGCCGCTGACGCGCCCGCCGGCTCCTCTTTCGCGCTTGTCCCTTTGATGCGCATGATGTTATCAGATCAGGTCAATCGAATCATTTATACAGGTAATATACAGCAGTGTTTTTATGTTATGGTCTCATTCTGAAGTGCTCGTATCAGTTCCCACAGGTAATGAGACCCGACCGCCTACGTCAACCAAGAGGGCCAAGCGGTTCCCTTGTCACTCCGACTCAGAGTCCGAGGCTGCATTTCGCGATTTGGACCGCCGCGCGCAAGTCTCCATCCCGATTCCCTCCACCATGGCCGCCACCAAGCTCTTCTCCCCGCTGACGCTCGGCGGCAAGAACCCCGTGCAGCTGCAGCACCGCGTGGTGATGGCGCCGCTCACGCGTCTGCGCGCGGACGAGGACTTCGTGCCGACCGAGCTCATCGCCGAGTACTACGCGCAGCGCTCGACCGGGGGCGGCCTGCTGATCGCCGAGGCGACCAACATCAGCCGCGCGGCCGTGGGCATGTGGGGCGCACCGGGCATCTGGACGTCCAACCAGGTCGAGGGCTGGAAGAAGACCACCCAGGCGGTGCACGACAAGGGCGGCAAGATCTTCGTGCAGCTGTGGCACACGGGCCGCATGAGCCACCCGGACAACCTGCCGGACGGCGAGACGCCCTACTCGTCCTCGGCCGCGCCCATGGACAAGATCCCCATGTCGGCCGTCACGCGCAACGGCCGCGGGACCTACGTGACGCCCCGCGAGCTCGACCTGTCCGAGATCCCGGCCATCATCGAGGACTACAAGATCGCGGCCAAGAACGCCATCGACGCGGGCTTTGACGGCGTCGAGCTGCACGCCGCCAACGGCTACCTGCCCGAGCAGTTCTTGTGCACGAGCGTCAACTCGCGCACGGACGAGTACGGCGGTAGCATCGAGAACCGCGCGCGCTTCACGTTCGAGGCGCTGGAGGCCATCCTGTCGGTGGTCGAGTCGAGCAAGGTCGGCATCCGCGTGTCGCCCTACTCGGCGGCCTACGACTGCTGGGACGAGACGCCCGCCGAGACGTACTCGTACCTGATCAACAAGCTCAACGACTACGACCTGTCCTTCATGCACCTGGTCGAGCCGCGCGTGTTCCATCCGGGCAAGGACGTGCCCGAGATCGGCGTGCTCGACACCTTCCGCCCGCTCTACAAGGGCGTCATCATCACGGCCTCGGGCTACGACCGCGAGGACGCCATCAACACGGTCGAGAGCGGCCGCGCCGACGCCGTCGCCTTCGGCCGCATGTTCATCTCCAACCCGGACTTCGTAAAGCGCCTCGAGGTCGGCGCGCCCCTCAACCAGTGGGACCGCATGACCGCATACTGGACGGACGGCGTGCCGCTCTCGGTCGGCTACACCGACTACCCGTTCCTGTAGGAGAAGGAGCAGGAGAAGGAGCAGGAGAAGGTGCAGGAGAAGGAGCAGGAGAAGGAGCAGGAGAAGGAGCAGGAGAAGGAGCAGGAGAAGGAGCAGGAGAAGGAGAAGGAGAAGGAGCTGGAGGCCGTCGCGAACTGAAGCAGCACGCGACTCGACGTGGTGTGTGCGAAAATAACTGACTATAAAAAAACGAACTCAACAGAGCAACAAACTGATAAATGAAGCTCCTTGACGACAGCATCTTGGTGAATGCAACAGCGTCTCAGAGGTTGGACAGGTAGAAGGCGGTCTTGAGCCGGCACGTCCGTAGATCGTCGCCGGCGTGGATGCCCAGGTCGTGGTTCATCAGCATGCCCAGGCAAGTGATCTGGGCAAGCGTCCAGCTGTGGAACAGCTCGTCCGGCGACTTGGGGAACACCGGGATCTCGCCACCGACGACCAGCACCTTGAGTTCGGTACTCTCTTGGTTGCCTTGGCATTGCGGGATCGGAGCTCCGATGCCTGGCACCTTCTTGATGATTGGACGCAGCGGGAGGTCCAAGTGGCTGGTCGAGTACTCGCGGAAGCAAGCAGCGTTGTGACGCGCGATGTCGCTGCGCTCCTGGTCGCTTCGCTGCTGTGCTAGCGCTTGGGCATGAATCGAAATCCCGAGCTCGACGCGCTCTCGCAGTTGACGCGTCTCCGAGAAGAGGCGCTCGGCCCACACCGGAGGGCGAGAACTAACAGCTTCGTGGGGGCCGTATACGTCCTCGCTTGCTCGTTGGTGCTCTTCTGGTTGCGCATTTTTTGTGGCGATGCCGTGCTCAATGCTGTCGGAAGCATCGTCCGTGGTGGGTTCTCGCTCGGATGACGGCTCTTGATTCACGACTTCTGTGGCACCAGGGTCTGCGTCTGCATCAATGCTGCCCGGGGAGCTCTCAGTGTCGGTCACGACCGTATCGGGCGCCTCGGAAGGTGACGGAGTGGAAGGTGGATGCGTCGGCGTCGACTCGGTTGCTGGTGGCGTAGAGCAGGAGGGTTTCTCGGCCGGATCCATCGCCTCAGTCCCCCCCATCCGCGTCAAAGTCGACGCGACGTCGCCGCTTGTTTGTCACCGCCCGGTGCACGTTGCTGAGTGGATCGTCGGAGTCGTCACTGGAGCTGAGGACACCCCCAAGCACAGCACGCACAATTAGACACGGGCTCACAGTGGCTGCCGATCCTCTCGGCAACTACAATCGGCACGTACTCGTGGTCAATGACGGCTTTGAGCGGGCAAATGCGCCACTTCCCGTCCGACTTGGACAGGATCGGGCTGTTGATGGGCAGGCTCAGCATCCGCCGCTTGAGCCGCCGCGGCTGTCGCCGCTCTAGTTGCCACGCCTGCTCGGTTTCCTGCGGCGGTGACCAGTCCTTTGGCATCGAGCGGACGGGCGAGCACTTGCTGAGCTTGAGCCACTGCTCCTGCCACTCGCGCGACGCCTCCTCGGTCTCCTGGGAGCGCATTGGCGCCTTCATCCTCTGACCGCCTCTGTCAGGTTGTTGCTCTTGCTGGACGCGAGGGATTGCCAGCTGGGGCGTCGGAGCTGGTGACATCGTGATGCAGTACTGCCGCCTCCGGGAGAGGAAGGCTGCGGACGGGCGAGACGGGCGGGGTACTGTATCGTGTTTCAGTACAAAAAGGGAGATGGCGCGAACCTGGCGGAAGAAAATGGCGGGAAAGACAGACGCGCTTGCATTTTGAATTAGAGCGCGAAGCCTTGTATTTCGCCTTCGCTGTGCACCAACGACAGTCAGATGGGGACTGTATTGTACTTCAAATCCAGTGTGATACTGAACCGGACTTTTCGGCCTAAGGCATCTGGGGTGTACATGTATTGCACAGTACAGCTGTGCATAAGCTCGCTACAGTGTCCGTGGATAAAGCTCACTGTTGTAATAGACTCGCGGTCTCCATGGGCTTCTCGTGATGTCCAGGCCTGTGCCGTGGTTGCCTTCCGCGTTGTCGTAGTCCGCTCCCACGACCACGTCACCGAGCCATCATTCTTCACGAAGAGTGAATGCTCACGGTTGAAGTCGACAGCGAGGTCGCTCGCTGCCTGGCTGGATGTTCTGTATCGCTTCGCAAGGTTCTGCGCGTCCAAGGCTGCGGCGCACTCTGCCAGCGGTCTCGTTCAGCAAGCAAATACATGTCTGGCGGCCCGACCATCGAGCGCAGGGCTGTAATGTCCTCTGTGTGTTGTTGGGGAGGCGAACTTCAGCGGCTTCAGGCAGTCAAAGATCGACCCCTCAATGTTGCTCCGCCTGTAAACTAGCACTCCCGCCTCCCAATGTATGAAGGCGACCACTTACCGGCTCTGGCGGTGGGGCGACCGACGGCCTCCCGCGTCTATCGCACGCTCCGTCGACTCGTCAACAGGATGGTGGTCGACGACCTACATTCCGCTCGTGATGGCTCATCGTCGCATTCACTCTGCGTGCGTGGTACTTGCCATGGATCCCGACCAATATGGCGCAACTCACAGTGATCGCTCGGATACCCTAGACTGCGTGAAAGCCGCTGGAGCGCAAGGCGTCCGCCATGACGCCGTTCGCGCGGCGTCTTGCCGTCTAGGAGCCGCATTCCCCGTTCTCCCGCCCAGCGCGCAGGCTACCGACTCGCGCCACCGCCGGCAGCTTCTTCGCTCGCTTCCGCCGCCGACCCGACCGCCGTGACTTCCGCAAAGATGGACGTGCCGCTCGTTCTTGACATTGACCTGGAGCGCGACGCGCACCAGCTGCCCGTCTCCGACTCGCTCCGCGCTGTCCTCAAGCGAGGTGAGCGCGTGACGGACGAGGTGCTGCTATCCGCGGGCCAGCAGTACTCGGAGCACTCGCCGCTGCTTGTCAAGGAGCCCGCGTCGTTCTCGCCGTCTCTGTCGATGCGCGACGGCGAGAGCCGCAAGGCGTACACCAAGCGCGTGGCGAGCCATGAAGCGACGCGGATCGCGCAGCTCTTCGTGCCCATGTTCCTGGCGAACGTGGCCGAGACGCTCGCCGACACGTCGCTGTCGATGCTGATCGGGCATACGGCCATCGGTGCCGACACGCGCGTTCTTGCTGCGCTCACGCTCACGAGCATGTACCCGAGTATGCTAGTGATCGCGATCTCTCTGGGCGTCGTGTCCGCAGTTGATACGCTCTGCGCCCAGGCGTTCGGCGGTAAGCGGCTCGCCGAGCTGTGGCTGTTCTTCCAGGCGGGGCTGCTGATGTGCTCGATGCTCATGCCGCTCCTCGTGGGCATCACATTGAGCGCCGCGCCAGTGCTCACAGCGCTCGGTCAAGACGCAGAGATCGTAGAGATCTCCAAGGGGATTCTTCTTGCGATGTCGAGCTCGCTGCCTCCGCTCATCATAAGCAGTCTAGTGACGAGTACGCTGCGCGCGCAGAGCATCGCTTTCCCCGGATTTATCGCGTCGGCACTCGCGTGGGTTGTGAGCACGCCGATTGTGTTGTGGCTCGCGTTCTACACGCCGCTTGGCTACGTCGGCATCGCCATGTACACGACTGTGGCGTACACCGTCAAGAGCGTCGTTGTCATCATTGCGATGGTTCGGAGCGACGCGTTTGCCACTTCCTGGCCCGGATGGCAGCCGCAAGCGGCCTGGGAGCTGGTGTGGGAGATGAAGAAGCTGGCTGGCTCTGGTGTTCTGCTCGTGGCCTTCTCGAGCACGGGGATCGCCGTTTTCTCCATCATCACGGGCATGTTGCCCGAGGCGGCGACGGCGATGACGGCGAGCGGGATCTTCATCTCGACTCTCGCGCTCGCGATGGTGCCGCTCAACACGATGGCTGGTGCGGGCGCTGTTCGCGTAGGGAACGCGCTGGGTGGCGGCCAGAGCGAGAGAGCGAAGCTCATTGCCCAGCTAGTCTTAGCAGCCTGCTTGGCCATTGGGGTCGTTGAGATGGCCGCCGTAAGCGCCGTCGCTGCTCCGTTTGCTCGCATCTTCACGACCGACGCGGCAGCAGCAGAGCTCGGGGCCACGATGATCCAGCAGCTGTCGCTGGTGCTCGTCGTGGCCGCGCTAGTTTGCGGCGCACAGGGGACGCTGTCTGCCATGGGGGAGCAATTCGTCAGCGCAGTCGCGAGCTTCGTGTCCGTCATCGTGGTCGGCGTTCCCTTCGGCTTGTGGTGCGCCATCTCGCTGGACGGCGGCATCGTCGGGCTCTGGTACGGCAACATTGTGGGCTTTGGGCTCTGCGCCGCCGTCCAGCTGATCTGGCTCCGGCGTCTGGACTGGGAGGCCGCCGCGCGCAACGCCGAGCAGCGGACGCACGTGGACACCGCGGCTGGGGATCGCACCAAGCCGTCGAGTGTGGCTGATGCCGCGTGATAGCACGTACTTCACGAAGTGCTGTGCAAGTGATGGGGGACTGAAGGTACTGATATAAGGGAAGAGTGCATCGTCACTTTGTACTGAGGATTGTTGAAGTTGCAGTTGTTGCCAAGCGATGGTCAATGCAAAGAAACTCGTTATATCAGTACGTCGACTTTTGGTCCAGATTGACTTGACTTGACTTGAGATCTGTGGTGGTCGCATGACACAAGCGAACACCCGATGTGTCCAACGCCACGCTGCACGAAAAGCACGCCGTGTAAACAAAAAATGTACTTGAACACTTGCACTTCGATGTACAATCGAAAGTGTCTCAAATACCAAAAGTAGGTATTTGCCTGTTTTTGCTCCTCACTATTGTTTTAATTATGAACCTTGTTTTAGTACTATGTATTAAACGATCCTGATATTGTAAATTTGCATGCACACAAACTGGGTAATTTTACCTGTAACATATAATCTTCGCCGCTTCAAAGTGGAGAGAATGGATTGTAAGAGGTTCGTCTATCGAAAAAACGCGCGACTTGCCAAACCATCATCAACACGGCGAAAATGCCAGGCCAAGGGACGGATATTTCTCGATTCCCACTGTTGAACGGACCTCTTCCTTTGCCATGAGTCGCGCGAGCGGGGACGATGGCGGGCGCGACGAGCTGGCAGCGCGTCTGGAGCAGCTGCGGCGGCAGCCCCAGCAACAGCAACAGCAGGAGCAGTCGACGATGAACGAGTGGCAGCAGGGCTGCCGGCTGAGCGACCTGGACGATCTCGAGTCCATGCTGGAGGACGAAGCTTCCGGCGCGACGCTGTCGACCACGGCGGGCAACAACAGTGCCGCTGGGTACGACACGCCGGCGCTGGACCTGGATGCGGAGCCCACGTCCGTGTGGCGGGACACGCGCGAGCGGCGAGGTTCGTACATGGACGACGTCGCTGTGCATTCGGCGCCGCCAGTGGACAGGCAGCTGTCGTACAATACGACGGGCGCGGCTCCGGCCGTGGACGTGACGTACGAGTCGGCGTTCCGACTGATCCAGCAGGCGGCGGACGCCGAGCGCGCGGGCGACCCGTTACTAGCCATCAGGCTGTACACGGACGCGGGCGAGGTGCTCGTGAAAGTGGGCGCACATGAGCAGGACCCGTTGCTGAAGGTAGGCATCCAGGAGAAGGCCAGCGAGATCATGAAGCGCGCGGAGGAGCTGGACGAGTGGTACTACTCGATCCAGGAGAGTGTGCGCAAGGCGGCACTGCCTCCGCAGCTGCGCATCCAGCGCACGAGCGTCCCGCGCGTGCAGGAGTCGTGGGGAGCGCGCCGTCCGACGTTCTATCAGGCGGAAGAGTTCACGCATATGCGGTACACGGCCGTGACGACCAAGGATCCGTTCCGGTTCACCGACGACAGCTTCCAGCTGCGCGTCGAGGAGATCGGCAAGCGGATCCGAGTCTTCATCACCATCACCATGTACAACGAGGAAGGCAGCGAGCTCAAGGGCACGCTGTCGGGCATCGCGAGGAATCTGCTGTACATGTCGGAGCAGTGGGACGAGCGCGCGTGGGAGTCGGTGGCGGTCGCGATCGTATCGGACGGGCGCACCAAGGCGAGCGTGTCGTGCCTCGACTTTCTCACGGAGATCGGGGCGTTTGACGAGGAGATCATGACGGTCACGAGCGCGGGCGTCGACGTGCAGATGCATCTCTTCGAGTCGACGGTCCAGCTCGTGCGTGACGACAACTTTGAGGCGTACTACCCTCCCATCCAGCTCATCTACGCGCTCAAGGAGAACAACGGCGGCAAGCTCAACTCGCACTTGTGGTTCTTCAACGCGTTCTCGGAGCAGCTCCTGCCGACGTACACGGTACTGATCGACGTGGGCACGGTCCCTGGGCCAAGCTCGATCTTCAAGCTCATCCGAAGCATGGATCGGAACCCGCAGATCGGTGGTGTGGCGGGGGAGATCGCTGTGGACGCGCCCAACTACTTCAACCCGGTTGTTGCCGCGCAGCACTTCGAGTATAAGATCTCCAACATCATGGACAAGTCGCTCGAGTCGGTGTTTGGCTTCATCAGTGTCCTGCCCGGCGCCTTCTCGGCGTATCGATACGAAGCCATTCGTGCCGAGAAGGGGGTCGGTCCTCTGCCCGAGTACTTTCGCAGCCTGACGACGTCGACGAAGGACCTGGGGCCGTTCAAGGGCAACATGTACCTGGCCGAGGATCGGATCCTTTGCTTTGAGTTGCTAGCACGGAAGGGGCAGAACTGGACGATGCACTACGTCAAGGACGCGATCGCACGCACGGACGTCCCTGAGACGCTCGTTGACTTGATCAAGCAACGCCGGCGGTGGTTGAACGGCTCCTTCTTCGCTGGGCTCTTCGCGATCAGCAACTTCTCTCGCGTGTGGAAGGAGAGCGCGCATAGCGTGCCACGAAAGGTGGTGCTAACGGCCGAGTTTGCCTACTTGACGGTGCAGAACCTACTCGCGTGGTTCCTGCTCAGCAACCTGTTCCTCACGTTCTACTACGTGCTGACGCTGGCGCTGTACGAGAACATGCCGGCGCTGCTGGACATTGTGCTGGGTATATACTTGGCGATCGTCGGCGGCATCGTCGTGTTTGCGCTCGGCAACCGCCCGGAGAAGCGGACAGCCGCCTTCTACGCGTTCAGCTACGTGTTTATGGGCTTGGTGATGCTGACGGTGTCGACGATCTCCATCTACGGGTTGATCGCGAGCGTGGACGTGACAGACCCTCGCGACGACCTCGCTACCTGCCACGTATCGGACTTTGAGCTCGCAGGCGGCGTCGTCACGGCGCTCGGGCTGATCTTCTTGTCGGCGTTCCTGCACGGCGAGTTCTCGGTCCTGCTCAGCGCTATCCAGTACTACTTCATGCTCCCGACCTTTGTGGTACGTCGCCAGCCCAAGCCTGCATGTTATCGTGGTTCTACTGACGAATCAACGTATTGTGCTGTAGAACATCCTCGGCATTTACGCGTACAGCAACCTGCACGACCTGAGCTGGGGCACCAAAGGTCTGGAGTCGGCAGGCGGCCACGCGGGCGCCGCCAAGCCTGGCCAGGGGGGCAATCTCAAGGAGATGGTGGCGTTGCAGAAGCGCATTGAAGCCGACAAGCAGCGCGCCACGCGCGAGAAGGAGGACGTGGACAACAGTTTCCGCGCGTTCCGGTCGGGTTTGTTGCTGTTCTGGCTCGTCACGAACGCGCTGTGGATGTGGAGCATGACCAACTACGTGTCGAGCTCGTGCTACCTCAAGTTCATTTCGTACGTGGTCGCGGTGTTCAACGTCATCCGGTTCCTGGGCGCGAGCGTCTTCTTAGTCTTCCGCATCCACCGACGGCTTCGCGGCGGCGCCGGCGTCGGAGCGAACGGCAGCTACCAGCACCGACTGCCAGACGAGTGGCAGTCGCACTACAAGAGCTCGAGTAACGCCGCGGCCAGGAGAAACGACACAGCCCAACAGCACCAGCAACTGTTCCAAATGGGGATCGCGATGCCCGCGTCACCGGCGGGGTCGGCGCCGTATCAAAGTATGGGAACTGGTCGCTGATTCAATGCCATTCGCGTCGGTTAGTAATCAGATTAAAGAGTTTTATCTTGTTCGCATCGGATAGCAACGTCTATAAAATGTCAAAGGTTTTATTACCGTAACAACTGTTCTCTGGATTCTATCCAGAGTAGTTAGGGGGATCGGATCGAGTGGTACCATTGGGGGGGGCGGGGCAAAAACCTGCATTGCTTTATTGTTGACATATTTGGAAAAATCGATGACTATGCGTAGAATGTCATTTTACCTCTTACAATTGATAATCGAGTGAGAACGGGTAGCTTTTGACGTGAATGTCTTCTGTCGGTCCGCAAAAATTGAATTCGTGCCACACCACACCATGAAAAAACATATTTAGAGTATTGATTTGATTACTAATCAGCTAGCATACAAAATTCAATATAGTTTTTTCGGAAAACCTTCTTTACATGATTACCCTTGTCACTATAATGAGTTCCTGCGTGAATGTTGCAGGAACGAGCGAGAACCGGTTTTGGTAAACTTACCGACTGCACAGACTAATGCCGTGCGTTGCCCGGGAAAGCTCTGGATATTTGTCCAGAGGTTCGACGCTGAGATAAGGTCGGCTCTAACGTTTCTAACGTTTCTACTAGCTCTCCGTGGTGGTCACCTCGCTGCGCTTGGCTGCAAGCCACTACCAACGCGACCAATGGGGCGCGTGCAAAATAAGCAGCCTCTCACGCATCGTTCATTCGTGTCATGGATTGTACCAACTGCTTAACGCAGGGCGTGTGCATGCACAATTCAGTAAATGCGTAGCGTCCGAGCCACCTTGTGCGTGCGTATAGCCCTAATCTAACTGAGAGAACATCTCTACGCGCCGCTAGGTGCATGCGCTCACGTGCGGCGTCCATTACTCGTGCATGCAGTACCATTCACGAAGTTATGCAAGCGTAAACAGGCAGTGCGAAATTCCCAAGGCGCGAACACCGCGCACGCATACTTCGTTCTAATACTGTGCCAACA
>JAADYG010000122.1:0-56843 GCA_023338115.1 Phytopythium boreale
AATCAAGTGCGGAAAAAAATGCTGCCATCGTCTCAAATACGATTTGAGGAGTATTTGGGCCGATTTTGAGCGTTGTAGAGTTCCTATTGGCTGATTTTCGGGCCAAAATTGCGACCTCATTTACTTTTGGCCAGGACTGTACTGTAGGTATCCACCGCAGATCCGCGGGTGATTGCTCGCGCTCCCTTTTCCATCTCTCTAAGCTTAGAATTTGATTCTAGATGCGGCTCCTGGCCTTTGCTGATGAGTTGCGACTGGCGAGAGTAGTCGCTGTTAAGACACTTAGACAACGGTGCAGATCGCCTTCAAGCTGGCTTCATTCAAGTGCCGTCGGCAATTCAAACGCTGCACCAACAGCCACCACCGACAGCGTCGTGCCTCTCACACTCCTCCTGTGCCCGTAGCTGCTGCACCTGTACTGCTAGCGCCATCGCCTCCCGAGATGCCGCCATATGTCCAAATGTCACGGAACGATGCGAGTCGCTTGTTGCCGATCTCTCCCAACGACGCGGTTCTCGCGTGATCGCCTCCGAGTTTACCGTCCGGATTGCTTGACGAATCAATCAGCGACACGCCACTGGAGAACGGCGTCACCAGCGGTTGGGATGATGGCTCCAACATCGCCAGCAGTGACAGCGCCCCGGCATCCGTGTTCAAGCCGTTGGAAGTCGACAACATGCCACGTTCCAACCCCACTGGCCGATCTCTGATGCTCGTGCTGGTGTCTCCGAGACGCTCCCCGCTGCCACTCGACGCCGAGAATATCCCCGGACGCAGCTTTTCAAACGCAGCACGCGCCTCCAGCGGCGTGGCATCTGCGGGAGTGAACCCAGGCGGCGCCTTGGTTGCCGAGACGGCTCGAGATCGCGTTGAGGACGCCGCGTTGTTCAGCATCACGCCCGAAAACTCACTGTCAAGATGGAGACTCGCACCCGAAGATGACGGCGCGAAGCTGTGCAGAGCAGGACTAGAGTCTCCGCCGTCGCTAATGCCCAGCACCGACGACGAGTCGAGAGACCGAAGCGGTAGCAGCACCCTGCCGCGCTCCTTGGCGCCACTCAACGAATGGTTGCTTTCCAGCGAATTGTTCTCTGTAGAAGTCTGCCACCAGCTCTTGGAGTCCCACAGCGACCACGCCGGATCGTCGTCTCGCTTGCTCGAGGCCTCTTTTCCCCCGATGTCTTTCTCATTCTCCAGACTCGGGAATCCAAACGAGAGGCTGAAACCAGCGTCGTTTGACGACTTGTCGTTCTCACCCTCGATCTTTGTCGCCTCCACGCCACCCGCTTGTTGATCCCGCGCAACTTGATGATGGACATCGTTATCATGCTGTCCGGTGCTACCGCCGACGCGACTACCAACGTCAGAGTCGATCGATTTGACAGTCGCAGTCGAGTGGGACGACGCCGCCAGGTCTTCGGCTTCGACAGCAGGAGTCAGCCGAACCGATGGATGGATCATCGTGTCGTCCATGTCTTTCTCGCTGTGTTCAGCTGTCTCGTCCGATTTGTTTGCTGTGGGGTTCTCGACTGCAAGCGTCTCGGGCGTGGCCGTGTCAGTCAGTGGGGCCCTGAACTCCAGCAATCCAGAGTTTGAACTTGAACCGCGCTTGTCTGAGCCAGAAGCAGTCCCTTGCTCTAGTCTTGGAGCTGGTGCATCGCCATCATTAGACCGCTCCGGAGTCTTCGGATCGCCGTCCATTTGCTCGCTGTTCCCGCCCAGCGACTTCAATATCGCTGCGGGGTCGAACGCGCCTCGCTGACGTCGTTCTAATACGCTGTTGACAGCGGAGAGCGAGACCGGCAGTGTCGGCTTGAATGGCGCCTGCTCCATCTCGCTCAGAAGCCGACCGACCTCCGACGTACCACTTTCATCGGCGTCGCTCCCGCCACCAGCATCGTTCTCACCGACCGCAAGGCCAGCAGCGTCTGGTGACAGCGCAGTTGTTTCCTTCTTGACAAGCCTGCCGCCCTCAGGCGCAGCTCTCTTGGTGCGGAATGGAAACATCGACGACACAACGACTGTCCGCACCACGTCCACCAAGACGAGAAGAATGCAGCTCGACCCGATCAGAACACTGAGCGCCCAAAGCGCGCGCAGGAAGAGTCGCTCGCTGCGCGACGTCCGCTGCCGCAAACACTCGAATGCCGCGCCACTCGTGATCGTACCGGTCAGCGGAATGACTCGCCTGTCATCGTTGGTCTCCATCAGCACATCCACTTGCGTTGTGGCCGTGAGGCACGTCGGCCGGAACACGATGCCGAACTGTAGCCAAACTCCCGGCTTCAACACGGCGAAGGCTCCGTTCTCTCCAACCACATGCGTTCCGTCTTCAGTGTGCTTTGATCTCCACAAAGTGATATGACCTGGGAAAGCCACGATCTCAAAGGGCAATGCGTCCCCCACCTGGTTATCATCGTCCGAGCCGGTGGTACGGTCGACCATCCAGACCTTGGAGATTCTCAGATCGAACTCCCCCGTGTTCGCGATCTGGAGATTCGCACGCCGACTGAAGTCCGACGGGCGCTGCTCCGGTGATCCGTCAGCTGAACAGCCGACGCCTGCAACGGCTTCGTCAACCGCAAACTCCAGGATGTTGTTGCCGCGATGCTCACCGCCACGTTGTATCTCGTCCTTTGAGTCCACGCCACTGCTGTTCTTCACGCTAATACCTCTCTCAACGGGAGTGAGCACGCTGAGGCTCAGCGTCGGCTTGCCGCTCGACGCGACCAGATGTATCGGCTCAATATGGGAAAGCTGGTTGCGCACATACAGCTCCGCTGTCACTTGGTGCGTGTAGCCCGGAAGGTAGTAGATGGGTCCGAGGAGCGCGTGTTCACCGGGCGGAATCTCGACGATGCGGTGGCGAAAGGAGAACAGCGGCGCATCCACAGTTAATCCACTATTGCAGCCGCCATCTTGTGAGCCCTCCCTACCGGCGCCGCACGTCGGCCTACTCGCAGCGTCCACTACAAGCGCGCGCCACTTGTCCAGACACTCGCGGTCGTCGTCGACGGCGTCGTCGCTCTGCTCGTCGCACATGTAGAAGAACAGGCGTTGCGCATACGCGCAGACCAGCTCCGCGTTGATCGTCGAGTTGGCGGGGTTCGACACGTTCACAAACGCGTGGCTGACGTAGAAAAGCTGCGTCATCGGGAAGTGCACCTTCACAGGCACTGACGGCGGTGCGTCTGTCAACTTGGAGTCGCTATCAACCGAGGCAGTCTCCGCTAACAATTCATCGCCAACTGGTTGAGTTACTCCCGATACAACGATCCGTGGGCGCGCGAGCGGGATTGAGAGCGTAACAGGCGGAACGTCGCGCATCAGGTCGGTTTCAAGCTCGACTAGTCCGCTGATGGCGCCCTTCAAGACGGCGGCTCCACTGTTGTGGCTCGCGACTTGGGTCCAGAACTCGTTCCTGCGTGCGAGCGCGATCAAGTCTGACGGACTCACGTACGTGCCAAAGTCGGACAGCGCGTGGTTCCGCCCGTCGCCGCCTCCGCTGCCATCGCTACCCACGGGGACGTCGAGTGGCGGGAGCAAGCAGTCTACCACCATCCGGCGGCCCGCACACACTTGGATATCCGATGGCACGAAATACAACGTCAACGCTTTCTCGGATCTCGCTGGGATGGTGTCGGCGATCGTGGCGATCGCCATACCGTTCGGAACCGTCACGTTCGTGATCCGGACTGCGTGGTTGAAGGTGTTGCGGTAGTGTAGCTCGACCATCTGCGCCTGGCCGGCAAACGCTGGACTCAGCTCGACCTCCGCTTGCACGGGCTCCACAATGCCATCGATAATGTCAAGGAAGGCGTGGACGTGAATCACTTCGAAGGGAGTTCGAAGTGTCAGCACGTGCGCTGTAAACGTGCCCAGCGTGCCCGCGAGCTTCATGTCGAGGTGCATCGCGACCGAATGTCCAGGAGGAACCACGAATGACGACGAAGACGCGTCGCCGTCGCCATCATCTGTGGTCTCATCATGTTGGTGGGTACTTAACGCCGCCAACCGTCGCTCATTCGAGCGAACAAACGACGCGTTCGCCTGCCACTGAGCGTGCAGAGTCGAAAGAGCCTCAGGGACGCAGTCGTCACCACAATCGGCCACGTCTGAAGTCTTCATTTCGGCGTGAATGTCGAGAGTAAACAGCTCGGGCTGGGCCACTCGCGACAGCGCCATCTCGATCGGGATGGGGTTCCAGTTCGTGATCGTTAGCGTCTCGAGCGCTCGCGCGTCTCCGCGGAGCGCGATCTTGCCCAGGTCGAACTGCAGCGAGCGGCATACGCGCACACCGAATGGACTCAGCGGCTCGTTCTTCGACTTCCGTTGATGTTTCCTGGAGGCTCTGGGCTTGGTCAACATATCGGTTATCACTGTATGTCCTTCGCCTCCATACACGGACGCGCACGTTCGGGACAAGTGGTCGTCTTCAACCTCTTGCTCTATGTCTTGCCGCTTCTTCTTCGGCTTTGTCTTCTTCTTCGTTTTCTCGATGTTCTTGGTTGGTGTCCGTTCGGTTCGTGTGGTCTTCATCCAGTCGCCGCTGCCATTGAGAGTCGATTCGTTCACGAATCCCGACAACGCATGTCGGGAGAGCCCACGCGTCGCCCGCACCCGCACAATTCCGTGGTAAAAGTGCAGCGGAATCTCATGGATCGTTGCGTTGGTCTCCACGACCAACGAGTACGCGCGCGGAGCTAGCAGTTCGCCGTCGCCGCGAAGCGCGAGGTCGTCACGTTCAAGAGAAGGTGACAGATCCAGCGGGAGCGCTGGCCAAAATGTTCCTGGAGCCGCTACTACCGACCGGTTGAAATGGTTAAGAGCCACTTCTTTCACGGCAAATGGAGACATCGGTGCCAAATCATTGTCCATGCCGTCGCTGCCACCGTCAATGTAGACGCGCTGGAGCTCGAGTGGCGCGTCAAACTGGTTCTGAAGTCGAAATGTCTGCGTCAAGCGTGTTCCGGCTTCCATGAGCGTCGAAGTTGTCGTCGCATCACCCAAGGGCATCACCGACATGGGCAGTGGGATGCTCACGTTCATTTCCATCTCGTTGATGCGGTCCTGAGAGCTCTCGGGCGGGAACGCGTGTGTCAGCGGCAACGTCAGCGCGAACAGCGTGTCACGCTGGCGGTAGGCGATCGACCCATGGAGTTTTTTACCCACGATGCGAACGCCGAGAGGTGTCATAGACGTTGGTCTTGGTGGCGAATCGGACTTGGATGAATCGTCCGAGACAATTGATGTCTCGAGTGCTAATGCGGCATCGAAGTCGCCAATGAAGTCGCTTCTGGAACCTGCGCTTCTTGTTTCAATGCTGTCACTGGTGTTGCTGTTGTCGCTGCTGTTATTGTCCGGAAACTCAAGCTCGAGTGTCACATCGGCGCGCGTCCTTGACGGGAGCAAGAAGGGTTCCTCGACCATTCGAACATCGACAGGCGCCAACGAGGACGATTTAGACGACTTGGAAGACGTTGGAGACACGCGCACTCCGTCGATTGTCACGGGTGACGCGAGCGTGTTGTAGACGGTCACAAGCTCACGGTGCGGTTGCCGCCGAGACGTTAGCACGCCGACGTCGATCACCGACGGCTCGACAGTCAGCGCGCGTTCTCTCAACACCGTGACGCGCACAGGGACCATCAGGTACGGCTGCCCGTCTGCGTGTATGTTCACGTACGACAGGAAAACGCCCGGCTCCTCCGTACGGAACGACAGCGTCACGAGTGGCTTGGACGCGCCAGGTGCGAACTCCCACACCCCATGCGTGTCCTCTGCTTGCTGCTCTGCGTGTTCTTGGTCTCTATGGCGCTGCTGGTCTGGCCGGCGAGGGGTGATCGCCGACTCGCCGCCAGGAAACGTCAGGTGGAGATGGTCCTCGAACGTGAACACGTCCGTCACGCGCAGTGGTGACGCCTTCGGGTTTCTTAGCGTGATGGTGTGGTGGACGCTCGCGCCGATGGGCACGGTGACTCGGAGCGCTTGTGCTCCTGCGGGGTTCGGCTCGATGCGGCTGTGAATGGGCAGCGCAAACCGCCCCGAAGAGGTCAGCACGCGGAAGAAGGCGCCGTAGTGAGACGCAGGCTCGGCGGGCAAGTAGCGCAGCTCGACGAGGAAGCGGCCGCCCGGGTCCAGGTGGATCCCGGCCACGTCCGTGGCGAGCGCCAGGTTCTCGCGCGTAAAGTCGGCGCGCTGCAGCTTCACGCGCCTGGGCCCGCGGTTCTCGATGCTCACGAAGAAGGAACGCAGCGCGCACGCGTGCACGCGCCCAAAGTCGACGCGCTCGGGCACGAACGCAATGTGTCCAGCCGAGGAGGAGGAGGAGGAGGAGGAGCCGCCCGAGAACGAGTATCCGCTGCCCGTCGAGCGCGCCCAAGCGCCGCCTTCCCTGTCATACGTGTCGCCACCAGCACGCAGTGCTTGCGCCGCGTCTGTGTCGTTGCTGCTGTGACTGGCGACAGACTCTGCTGCAACCAGCAGCAGCAGCAAGTGTATCAGTGTGGCCATGGCGACTGTTGGCACCGCGCAGCGACGGACCATGGCGCCGCCAGAGGACGAGCTCGCGCCGCCGATCAGTTGCAGTCGGTTCGGCCACTCGCGCGCCGTCTGCTGCGCCCGAGTGGATCGCGTGCGCGGCTTGAAGCGCCCGAATCGAAGTGCAGGATCCGGATCCTTTGTCTCGCGCTGGTGACAACCGGCAGCTCTTTGTATCTGATCAGGCGGTGCGACTTTCTTCTTTGTTTTCGGTAGGGAAAATTGCATTTTCAGAGGTACGAACAGGTAGTAAGCCGTTTGAAACAAACACAATTTTTGTGTTGATATTTGATGTCATAGGGGCAATGATCTCATGGCGCTTCTTTCCTTTTTTAGTGGGAAGAGAGCACCTCAATGGAGCGGAAGAGCTCCATTGCGCCACATCTGCGATGAAGACGTATCCATGCTGTCCGGCACGCAGAGTACTTCGAAGTAGCACTACAGTACAGTAGCGCCATTGATAAGGCGACACGGGGGCGCCGCGACTGATCGGTCGCCCTGCAGTGGCGCCCACTGCTTCCTGGCTGCACAGCGACTTCCGGAGAGCTGGCGCCTCCTGTGTCTGCTTCGCTTGTTCCGGGGTCTCCGGTGATCCCCAACTCCCTGTGACCAGGTAAATGATGCTCGTGCTGTTCAAGTGGACGCGCCTCCGCGTCGACTGCTGTTGTCGATGAGAAACACCAGACCGCTGGAGGAGGAGCGTCAGTCTAAAGCATCCATCCCTTCCAACTGACACGACTACGGTAGCGACGAGACTCCGCTGACGCCCAGGACGATCACCAGTTGCTGTTGCTCAACTTAGCTTCATTGATTAGGGGGAGCTCGGAAAGCACCTTGAACCTCGTCCTGGTCGCGTCGCCCGCGTCGATTTCCCGCCGCCTGCGCCGCCATTGGACGCGCTGTTCCTTGTCCGCTCCGGCGCCCCCGTAGTCAAACTGCAGCGTAAGCCGTGTCCGCTCGCATATCTAACCTCCGTCGTGTCGTTGCTGAGGCTCTCGCGCGCGTCAAAAGAAGCGGTGAGGCGGAGTCCGAGCCGCTGGCGCACTCGTCGTCCCGCTCAGCAGGGGCCATCCCAGCCAATATAACGAATTTACCGGTACTGCAGCATCAAACAAGAGTGGCGGGGGCGTTAGACGGGTCGACAGTGGATTTGTTACGACTGCTGGAAGGGGAACACGCACCTTCACGAAGCCAATGTCGGTGGCGCGCTCGCGGAAGCAGCGACGGCACATGTTGAGGTGGTACTTGCGGATGAGACCACGCGTCGTGTGGCACACACGGCAGTGGCGCGAGTCCTTGCCGTAGTTGCGCGGGTGCGAGTACGTGAGGTTGGTCATCTTGGCACAGAGATCTGGGCGGACACAACAGCAACGCAGGCGGCACAATCGATCAGCTTGATGGTTCTTGTGGGCGCAATTTCCACGGCATCCGACGTGCGCCGCCGCCAGAACGCGCACCGCCGAAACGACAAGAGCGCGCGGCACACGCCCAAGCACTTCGCGGGCAGCCGCTATTGCTGGCGGCGACGCCATCCCCCTCCCATTCCAGGTCGTTACCCTGCTTACCTGTTTCCTGATAGCTTTGGACAGTAGCAAATGAATCCCCCGTGCGCGGCGGCGCCCCTTGCGGCAAATTACAAAGATAGCCGCATCCCCACGCACGACCAACCATTGGTTTTGTTCGCGGCCGGCCCGGGTTCCGCTCATTTAACGGGTTCGTACAGGTAAAACGGGTCACGACCCGGGTTATCATGTCATGGAGTCTCGTAACATACAGGATACGGTACATGCCGTAAAAACTCGCTCTCGCACGGTTGTCAAGACCGCGTAATTACGCGCTGTGCCAAAGAGCTCTCGACTTTTTACGCCAATGCGGCGCAGATCTTTCCGCCACGTGCTTGAACAGGACGCGGCGGTCGCCGAGCGCATCGGACAAACCGGGCGTCACCACTCCCGGCAACTGTATCGAACGCCCTGTAAGTTGGTTCCCCAGGGGCGAGTCCACGTGTCGCGCCGCTTTCGTCCCGCACAGTACTGTAGCGCCCGCGCCTGAAGCTTCGAGTCGCCCGTGAGGAAGATGGCGCCCAAGGCCAAGAGCAAGAAGAGAGACGTCGAGGCGGAGGAGCCCGCGGCGGCGGCGGCGCCCGCGCCTAGCGCCCCGGCCCAGGCGTACGCACCGCGCAAGTCCGCGAACGTGGTGTTCGGCGTGGACCTGAACGCGCCGGGCGACGAGGACGACGACGCCAACGTGCTGGCGCCGACCGCCAAGTTCGCCATCCTCGGCATGATCTGCCTCATGTCGTTCGCGATCCGCCTGTTCGCCGTCGTGCGCTACGAGTCCGTCATCCACGAGTTCGACCCGTATTTCAACTACCGCACGACCAAGTACCTGGCGTCCGAGGGCTTCCTCGAGTTCCTCGACTGGTTCGATGACCGCGCGTGGTACCCGCTCGGACGCATCATCGGCGGCACCATCTACCCCGGCCTCATGTACACGGCGGCGCTGGTCTACTGGGTGCTCAACCTGCTCAATATCTCCATCAACGTGCGCAACACGTGCGTGTTCCTCGCGCCCGTGTTCGCCGCCAACACGGCGATCGCCAGCTACCTGCTGACCAAGGAGGTGACCAAGCGCTCGAGCGCCGGGCTGCTCGCCGCGGCGTTCGCGGGCATCGTGCCGTCGTACATCTCGCGCTCGGTGGGCGGCTCGTACGATAACGAGGGCGTCGCGATCTTCGCGCTCATCTTCGTCTTCTACCTGTGGATCAAGGCCGTGCACACGGGCTCCATGTTCTGGGCCGCCAGCTGCGCACTGGGCTACTTCTACATGGTCGCGGCCTGGGGCGGCTACGTGTTTATCATCAACATGATCCCCATCTACGTGCTCGTCATGATCGTGGCCGGCCGCTACTCGCCGCGGCTCTACATCGCCTACTCGACCTTCTACGCGCTGGGCAGTCTGCTGGCCATGCAGGTGCCCTTCGTCGGCTTCAACGTCATCAAGCAGGCCGAGTGCGCCGGCTCGCACGGCGTCTTCGTGCTGCTGCAGGTCTACTGCTTCGTCAACTGGCTGCGCAACTTCATCTCGGCCGCCAGCTTCCGCCGGCTCGTGATCGTGGGCGCCTCGCTCGTCGTCACGACGGTCGCCGCCGCGCTGGTCGTGCTGCAGCTGCTCGGCAAGGTGCAGTGGACCGGCCGCAGTCTCACGCTGCTGGACCCGACGTACGCGTCCAAGTACATCCCCATCATCGCGTCCGTGAGCGAGCACCAGCCCACGACGTGGACCTCGTACTTCTTCGACCTGCACGTGCTGGTGCCGTTCGCGCCGGTGGGGCTCTACTTCCTGTTCACCAACCTCACGGACGGCGGCATCTTCGTCATCCTGTACGGCACGGTCGCGTGGTACTTCGCCGGCGTCATGGTGCGCCTCATGCTGACGCTGGCGCCGATCGCGTGCATCCTCGGCGCCATCGGCGTGTCGTCGACCATGCGCAAGTTCATGGGCATCCTCCGTCGCCCGTCGACGTACGTCAAGAGCCCGAACGGCGTGCAGGACGTGCCGATGCCGTTCGCGCTCTTCGTGGTCGGCGGCCTGCTCGTGCTGCTGCTCAGCTACACGTTCCACGCGACGTACGTGTCGTCCATGGCGTACTCGTCGCCGTCGATCGTGATCGAGGCCGGCCGCACGCACTCGGGCGAGCGCGTCAACTTCGACGACTACCGCGAGGCGTACTTCTGGCTGCGCCAGAACACGGACGCGGACGCCAAGATCCTGTCGTGGTGGGACTACGGCTACCAGATGTCGGCCATGGCCAACCGCACGGTGCTCGTCGACAACAACACGTGGAACAACACGCACATCGCGACGGTCGGCCGCGCGCTCGCGTCCTCGGAGGAGAAGGCGTATCCGATCCTGCAGTCGCTCGACGTCGACTACGTGCTGGTCATCTTCGGCGGCGTCACGGGCTACTCGTCCGACGACATCAACAAGTTCCTCTGGCCCGTGCGCATCGGCTCGGGCGTGTACCCGGACGACATGCCGAGCGAGCGCGACTACTACTCGGCCGCGGGCAGCTTCGACGTCGGTCCGGGCGGCTCCAAGATCCTGCACAACTGCCTGGCCTACAAGCTGTGCTACTACCGCTTCGGCGAGGTCGTGACGGACTACCAGCGGCCACCGGGCTTTGACCGCGCGCGCAACACGGAGGTGGGCGTCAAGAACATCAAGCTGACGCACCTGGAGGAGGCGTTCACGTCCGAGCACTGGATCGTGCGCATCTTCAAGGTCAAGAAGCAGCCGATCGTCGAGCCGACGCCCGCCGTCCAGCAGGCGCGCCTGCGCGAGGACAGCGGCGCGAGCGCCGCCAAGAACGACGTGTCCAAGGAGAAGACGCACTTCTGGGGCTGCGTCACGGGCGAGGACATGCTTGGCAACGACCGCGTGTACACGGGCGGCCCGAGCGGTGCCAACTACCAGCTGGCGCTGCACCACGCCAAGAGCAAGGGCAAGAAGTACTTCGCCGTCTCGCGCGTGGGCAGCGAGGGTCACGCGTTCGCCTTCAACAAGCTGCCGCTGCACCCCAAGGACTTCGACGGCAACGACGCCGGCTGCCGCCGCGCGTGCCTCGACTCGAACCAGCACGCGTGCGGCTGCGCGGACGGCGGCTGCGTCGACATGAACGTCGTCCCGGGCCGCGGCCAGGAGCACAACCGCCGATGGGCCATCTACGAGCGCATCCAGTAGGTTGTTTCGAGCAGCAGTGGGTGTGTCAGCGTGAGTGAGTCTTTCTTTGGAGGAGGAGGAAGGAAGGAAGAAGGCGTGAGAACTGCTCTGAAAGACGCGAGAGACTGGAGTGCGACGGGCGGACGGCGGACGAAGGAGTTGGCTCGATCGTCCGGTGATGGAGGACGGAGCCCGTCGCGGCGTTTTGACAAGTAAAAGACAGGAAAACGTTAAGAAAAACAATGGATGGCAAAAGTGCATTGTCGACGTGCTCGTTCGTGTGGTTTCTTGCTCGCTGCAACGGCGCGTCTCATCTCGGTCGAGCGCCAACCAGCCGACCGTCAGCGTCTGGTCGCGTGCCACGCACATCCCGCTCCGCTTACGCCGCCGACGACTTGCTGTCGCTGGCGGCGCGCGCGGCCTCCTTCTCGGCCTCGATCTGCACGCACAGCTCGTTGACCTTGTCGTCCGCGAGCGGCGTGATCTTGCCGCCGGTCCGCACGATGGCGATCTCAATGTTCTTGCTGCCCGACTCGACGACCTCGAGCAGCGCCTTGATGGCGAGGCGCACGGCCTCGTCCTCGGACGCGTCCTCGACGTAGTTCTTCTCGAGGAACTCGCGGATGTTGGTCGAGTTGCGGCCCGTGGCGTTGGCCTTCCAGGCCGAGAACGTGCCCGACGGATCCGTCTGGTACAGCTGCGGTACGCCGGCCGAGTTGCAGCCGGCGATCAGCATGGCGATGCCGAACGGGCGCACACCGCCGCGCTGCGTGTAGCGCTGCTGCACGCGCGCGATGTAGCGCGCGACGTACTCGACCGACGGCGCGTCTTCGACCGTGAGGCGGTAGCTCTGGCACTCGAGGCGCGCCTTGTTGACCAGCACGCGCGCGTCGGCCGTGAGGCCCGCGAACGCGATCGAGATGTGGTCGTCGACCTTGCAGATCTTGCGCACCGTGCGCGGGTCCTGCAGCTTGGCCGTCTCCTTGCGCTCCACCGCCAGGATCACCGCGTCCTTGCCGCGCACGCCGACCACCACCGCGCCCTGTGCATCGGTTCGTTCCGTCAGTCTCCTCCGTCGTCACTCCAGGCACCGACCGTACACATGCAGACACACCTTCTTGACGGCCTCCATGGCGTACTCCACCTGGAACAGGTGCCCATCGGGCGAGAACACGGTGATCGCGCGGTCATATCTGCCGGCCACAAGATCGCGTCAGTCCCTTCCGCCCCTTCTCATCGTACAGAACCCGCCCAGACGCGCAGACGCGGAGAGCGAGCCCGCAGTCCGCCCTCCGCCTTCTACCCCCGCCTTCTCCTCACCTGGAAGCCATGGTGCGTCGCTGGGTGGAGCTGCTTCAACGCTCGGGAGTCGCGGATCGCCTCCTTCTCTTCGCTGCTTTCTTCGCTGTCAACAAGAAGATTTCCCTCCCCCCTCGCTGTCACCGATGGGTATACACTGGTATACACGTATCTTTCCGGATATATCCGTCGCTAATCCAACGCACGCGTCCGACTGAGCTCAACGTAACGTTACTTAACGTGTTATTGCCGTGGTGTTGCCCGTGCACTTTCTTCTTACTCTCTCGACCGACACCGGAGAAGATGCACCACGAGGTGTTCCTGGCGCTGCTGGGCGTCGCGGGCGACGTCGTCGAGGCGCGCGCCGACGGCCTCTACGTGCGCGAGGACGCGCGCTTCCTCTCCAAGCCGCAGCGCGCCATGATCGACCGCGTGCTGCGCCTCGGGCACGCGTTTTCGCGGCTCCAGCGGTTCGTGCGCGCCGCGCGAGACCGTCAGGGCGGAAGTGGCGACGCCGCCGAGGCCTGGCCGAGCCTGTACGTGCGCGCGATGGCGCAGGGCGTGGAGCGCATGCTGGACCAGTACGCGGACGCGGTGGCGCGCCTGGAGGCCAAGGTGCTCGCCACGGGCGTCGTGTTCCCCATCCCGAGCATGATGTTCGAGCTCGCCGACTACGCCGAGGTGCTGCCCGAGCTGACCACGTTCCTCGGCATGCTCGAGGCGGCCGCGAAGGGGAGCAGTCAGACCGAATCCGTGGCGTGCAATAGCATGGGAGGAGACGCGGTGGGAGGCGCCGTGCTGCTCGGCGCGCTGCACAAGAAGAGTGGCTCGGGGTTCCCGCGCATACGCGAGTGCTTCCAGCAGTTGCTGTTCTCGTGTCACTGGTGAGTTTAACTAAAGCTCGATGTCTCTCAGGATGTGGCGATTGGTTGGTCCACTGACAGACGACGGCACTGCGTGACCCACAGCATTCTGTACAAGCAAATGCTCGCGTGGATGCTCTACGGCGAGATCCTCGACCCGTTCGACGAGTTCTTCATCAAACGTAAGGCCAACAAGAGCGCAGACGGCCCAGATGCTACTCTCCAACGAAAGGAAGCTCGCCACTCGTCCAGCAACGCGTTGAGCGACGCGCTCTTGTGGCAGCGTCAGTTTTCCATGGACCTGAATGCCGTGCCGACGCTCTATTTCCCGCCGGCAGTCGCCGAGAAGGTTTTCTTCGTTGGCAAGGCCGTGCACATACTGTCCCTGTCAAGCGAGTTCGCGCCGACAGATGCACACGAAATTGCGCGCATCATGTCGGAGGTCGCGCAGCGCCGCGAGTTTGACGCGCTTGCGCTCGAACAGGCCGTGGAACGCATCCGAGTCGAGATCGCGAGACGATTGCATGACCTTGTGGTTGTGCGCTCGGGGTTTGCGCGCTTCCTTGAGACGCTAAAGGACTTCTTCTTTCTTACGCGAGGCGAGATCTTCCACGCGTTTATTGAGCGCAGCTTCCCGCTGATGCTCCAGAAGCCCACGAGCAAATCCGAGGATGACATCAACTATGGGATCTGGCAGCCTACGATTCGAGAGTTCACGCCGAATCTCGGAAACAACGACGGAGACGACCAAGCCAGCGCTTGGGTTCAGCGCTTTCGCCTAAAGGTATGCGCTTGGTGGGAAGTGTCGTTGAGACTGGTGCTCGTAGCTGACTTGACGCCTCGCGTTTGCTAAACTCGCTCTCCTGCATTTGCTGGTATTGCTTCCCATCTACAGCTGCCCCTTCAGACGTTTGTGCTGCGCGGGTTCACGGCATCGGACGATCTGGTGCTGGCTGGGCTCACACGAAGCGGGCGGAACGGCAAGAGTCTGTCGGTAGCGCCAACCATTAACTCGGCTGCAAACTCGTCCTCGTCACTTCCAGGCGTAGCAGAAGCAGCAGGCCACGCGCTTCCAGATTCGCTTCGCGATGATGGGGCTCTGTGTGGAGCAGCATGGTGGCGGCATGTTCAGCTGGATGCAAGCGCTCTAGTGTCCGAATTCTCGGTTCAGTTCCAGCATCGAGAAGCCTCCCGCGACAATGGAAGTGGCGATGCAAGTCGCGCCCTTGACCCTTACGGTGGTCGACCGTACAGGGTGGCACTGCTACTCCGGAATGACAACGGAATGGGCTGTCCATTGCTGCATAACGGAGCCTTCTCGATCGCGCAGTCTGTTGGAGCGGCGTACGTCGCCATACAGTTGGACATCGAGACATTGGCTGCTCCTGATTCGATAGAGATGACGCCGTCTGCGCCGACCGATGCTGCTCCTGTCGCCAGAGTGAGTCGCGTGCGGGTCGTGTGCAAAGTGACCCCTTCGAGAGGAGGTGACAAGGACGTCCGCGTGTCGCTACCAGTCGAGATTTCTGTTGATGACAGCGCAAGATCGATGTCGGCCAGCGATCTGCTCAATTGTCGCGTGGAGTACGCGCGACAAGAAGTGCGTGCTCCAGCGGGAGGAAGCGCAACTCCTCACGTCATGTACAAGAAGATGATTGCTGTGTTCGTCAACGACACGCTGGTGCTCCAGTCCCCGCTGGATTTGCAAGATGCGCTCCGCTTGTCAGCCTCAAACAACGAGTATTGGGTTGGACTCGCCATGTCGGAAGGAGTGAGCGTGGCAACTTGGAGCCTCGACAAGTTTGCGTCTCGAGCGACGGTCACCTGCGATAACACCGGGAACGGCAAGCACCAACGGCTTAGTGAACGCAATGAGCCGCTCGCGGCGCGCGAGCTTTGGCGCTCACTGTCATTAGATTGCGACATTCCTTGGCCACTACAGCTGCTGGTGCCAAGCGACCTGCTGCGGTCGTACTCGCACGTGTTTCAGTTCTGCTTCCGCCTCAAGCGCGTCGCGTATGCGCTCGAGCGCGCTTGGAAGTGCGACGCTTTGCGAGCCAGCGCTTCGGCGGGTGCCCTTCGCGGACGCATGAGCTTTGTCGTCCGGAATCTCGAGCTGCATTTCCACGTGTCGGTGATCGAGAGCAGGTTCTCGCAGTGCGCGGCGCAGTTGGCAGCCGCGACGGACTTCGATCGTGTCAAGCGCATCCACGAGGCGTTTGTCGCCTCGGTAGTCAAGGGCTGCTACGTGCACACCAAGACAGTCACAGCCGCGATCGACGAGGTGCTGGGCGTCTGCTGGCAGTTTGCAGAGTACGTTCTGTACCAGGAGTCGCTTGCTGTCGGCGTCGCCAGCGACTCGTCTCCGTCTCCTCTGTCCCCTGACCGCGTCGCCGTGCTCGCCGACGAGTTTCACCGCCGCTTCGAGTTCCTGAACGGCGTGCTGCAGATCGCCGAGGCCCGCGAGCTGCTCTTCCTGCTCGAGTTCAACGACTTCTTCGCCGACGAGCGCGAGCGGCGCAAGCGGCAGGTGGGGTTGAGAATGACGAGCTAGCAGAAGTTACGCGTCGTTTGGGTATTATTTTATAGAGGGCGAGAGATTGTTGTCGCACCCGCTTTTGAGAATTTGGGTGACACATTGGAGCCATTTTGTCTGAGATGAATGGTAGTCCCACCTTGTTTTGGGACGCCAGTGCGGGCGTTCTGTCCTACTCGACTAACCTAACGATTCGGTATTATGAAGATCAATATATGTATTGTCAAAGGTTAGTAGCAGGCAAATGACCAATAATGGCCAATGACCAGAATGTAGAATGCGAGTCAATATCCGGTTTTAAAGGTTTTCAATGGCCGCCACTCTGATCCACGCAATTATCCTATCCCACCCCCACCCCGCCTGGATCTTTTGCAGCTTGGCTCCGGCTCGTCTGGCGTGCCGCCATGTGGTGCTCGGCATACAAACCGCAAGTCAATTGCACCACGAACGACTGTATTTTTGGCGGTTTCGCCGAATTTAGACACACGCTATCCGAAACAACCACGCTCAAAAGGAGAGCGCAAAATAAAATAAAACCCGGAACGTCGCTCTTTATCGCTTCTCTCCGCTCACATCCCTTCCCACTCGCCGTCGCCCGATCGACCGGCTGATCCTGATCTGCTGGCCGCTCCCAATCGCCGCCGCCTCCATCACCTTCGCGCGGCTCGCACTCCGCCAGCAGAACAGCACCGCGGCGCTCCCTCGACCCGCAGGTCGCTTTGTTACAGTACTGTACGCAGTGGGTGGGTTCGCGCCCGTGCGTGATCATTTGCCGCGCCGGTCGTCGATCGCTGGCGCTTCGCAGACGATAAGAAGGAGCCCGACACCAATCGCCGACATAGGACGGACGGGGCGGGCAGTCTCCGCTACAGTACGTAGTATCTACGCGCGCTGCCGCTCGTCTTATTTCGGATAAGACGCCACCGGTCGGCGCGAAACGGTCCACGTCGCCCCTCCCCCCACCCGCCGCCGCACCCGCAGTCGCCATTCCGCGCTCGGCCGAGCCCCAAGCAGCGCGCCGGTCTCCGATTGCAGCAGCGCCCCGCGCCGGCGACGACGCCTCTGAGGACGCGCGCGCGCCGTTCGTGCGCATGGAGGACGCCGCGAGCCAGCCGAGTCGCTCGTCGGACAAGCGCTCCTCCGCCGCGCTGGCGCCGTCCAGCAGCGGCGGCGGCAACTGTCTACGCGCGGCCAAGAAGTGGCTGCTGTGCGGGTGCGCGGGCCGCCGCCAGCACAAGGAGAGCGCCAACGCGCGCGGGTCCTTCGTGTCCGTGACCAACGGCGACAACTTCGGCCATGGCCGACACAGCAACCGCCTAAGCGGCACGGGCAACCGGCGGCCGCGCAGCGCCGACCAGCTCGCGGCCGAGCGGCAGCTCAAGCAGCAGATCGCGCACTACTCGACCATGCGCGTGCACATGAAGCGCGTGCAGCTGTGCCTCGAGCAGGAGAAGCGCAACAAGTTCTACAAGGAGCTCGTCATCTACCTCGGCTTCCTCGCCGTCATCATGGTATCGCTGCTGTCGCTGCCCGTGCATTTCCCCTACGAGCAGAACTCGTCGCTCGCCAACCTCTACTTCGACGAGCAGTTCCCCAACGTGTCGGTGCCCTTCACGTTCGACGACGTCGGCATCGAGGACGAGCTGTGGCAGTGGGCGTCCGGGCCCTTGCTCTACCAGTTCTACGACTCGCCGGTGCGCAACAACCGAGCCATCGGGAGCATCCAGCTGCGCACCGGGCGAGTGCGCGGCATGCCGTGCAGCGAGGTGAGCGGCCGCGGCGACTTCGTCGTCTTCACGGACGAGGTGTGCTACCCCGAGTTCTCGACCACGAACGAGCTCAAGGAGCCGTACGGAAGCACCGGCAGCACCGTCGAGTCCAGCTCGTCCGGCAGCGGCAGCGCGGTGGCCAACGTGCTCCAGCAGCAGTACACGTGGAGCGGCGACCTGGGCAAGCTGCTGCGCTCGCAGACGTTCAACCCGAGCCTGTTCAACCACGAGATGGACTACGGCCACGGCGGATACGCCGTGTACCTGCCGCGCGACAATTACACGGCGGCGCAGGAGATCGTCGCACAGCTGCAGGAGGACTTCTTCACGGACGGCACGCGCTATTTCGCGGCGACGCTCGCCTTCTACAACGCGCGCTCCAACATCTTCACGCACGTGCAGGCGCTGTTTGAGATGTCCAACACGGACTACATGGAGGTGACGCAGCGCGTCAAGAGCTTCCGCATCCTCGCGAGCTACAAGACGGGCGCGGACTTCGTGCAGGACAACGTGTTCGTGCTCATCCTCATGATCGCGACGCTCGGCCTGGTCTACCGCGAGCTCGTGGACCTGCGCAGCTTCGGCGTCCGCAAGTACATCAATTCGCTCTGGAACCTGCTCGACATGTTCCAGCTCGTGCTGCTCGTGATCTTCCTGGAGCGCTGGGTCACGTACCTCGTCGAGGCGGAAGAGATCCGAGACAAGCTGTACGAGATCGCCGACATGGACTGTTCTGGCCCAGCCAGCGACCAGGACAGCGCCGCGGCTTGTTACGTGGACTTGGAGCCGCTCGCGGGGCTTTTCTTCGAGATCAACAACTTCGCCGCGGGGCTCGGACTTGTGTCGGTCGCCATCGTCTTCAAGTACCTGCGTCTCAACACGCGACTCAACCTGCTCTGGCGGACGCTGCGCTTCGCCGCCAAGGATCTGCTGGCGTTCGTGGCCATCTTCTTCACCATGTTCTTCGGCTTCGCAGTCATGGGCTTCCTCATTTTCGGCAGCCACACGCGCGGGTACCATTCGCTGTCAGTATCGCTGGCGTCGTGCTTCCAGATGCTGCTCGGCGCGTTCGACTATGACGAGATCTACTCGGCGAACCCGGCCATGGCGAGCGTCTTCTTCTTCAGCTTCATGATCTCCATCTACCTCATCTGCGTCAACATGTTCATCGCCATCATGAGCGAGTACTACTCGATCGCACAGACGGAGAAGAAGACGCACGAGCAGAACGCGCGCGAGATCGCCGAGTCGGCGCCCACAAAGGCGAACAGCGATGAAGACGCCGACGACTTCCGCGACTCGCTACAGTTCACGGACGCCGACTACGACCTGGCCAAGCAGGTCAAGAAGTACGTCCAGGGACTTCGCGTGCGCATCAGGTTCCCTCCCAAGCGCGACGGTGCCACCTTGTACAACACGGACCAGCTCCTGCTCTGTGGCTTCCAGCGCGTGCTGCTGGTGGATTACGACTACTTGATGGCCGAGCGCAAGCGTCTGCGCCACAAGTTCCGCGTCGCGGTGCACATGGTAACGACGTGTCTTAGCATGCTGCGCACCGTCGATCCCGAGTACAAGATGAAGCTGGAGCCGCAGCTGCTCGTGAGTCGCCGGCCTCGCGCGTCGTCGACGGACTCGTACGCGGATCTGGCCGAGTTCCCGGTCACGTACCTGCCGATTTCGTCGACTATCGCCAACACTGTCGAGATTCTGAAGCGTTTGAAGCGTGGGATGTTCATCGAGATGGACGACGGATCCCTCACCAAGGACCAGATCACGCTCGAGGTGCTTGGCGACCAGGACGAGTACGTTCCGCCTCGTTTCAAGCGGCAGCCGCTGTACTCGCACGACGAAGACGCGGACGGGATCGATATGCGGATCAGCGAGGCCACGAGCGCCAGCGAAGCGAGTGCGCTGTCGACACGGCGCTTTGGACTGCAGCACACTCACGCGGGCATTGGAGGACCGCGTCACATTCGCGCCTGTCGTGTGCTGTACAACGGTGACACGGTTCTCAACGGCAACGAGACGTGTGTGCTCCCGCAGCGGACTTGGGCCTCGTATTTCACGGGCTTCGTGTTCTGGGGCTACATCCGCCGGCTCTTCACTTGCAAGCGGACGAAGCGCAAGGTCAACCGCCTCGTCACGGACGTGGAAGTCGACCGCCTCATCGCGGAAAGCTTCGCGGCGCCTGGGCGCGGCATCTCGTGCCGTTTCGACGAGCTCGTGCGCAACTTCCGCATGTTCATTGCCAAGAAGGTGCACAAGCGCAACATGCGCATTCACAACATGGAGGAGCGCATCTACACGGAGGTCATCACGTTCCTGGAGCGGTTCCCGTCGGCGCTCACGCCGCTCGACAAGCGCGAGTTCGAAGGGTACAAGTACACGCCTCAGCCCGTCAACACGAGTCGCGTGCGCCTGCCAGGGTCAGTTATGCTGCTGGCCGAGCTGCTGTCGCACAACGCCCACGAAGTGTGGGCGCAAGGCCGTATCGAACAGGGCTGGCGCTGGGGTCCTGCGCGCGACAATGACACCATGCTCCATCCGGACTTGATCCCGTACGAGGCGCTCACGGAGCAGGACAAGCAGTACGACCGGGACACTTCCATCTCGGCGCTCAAGGTCATCACGGCGCTCGGGTACATCCTTGAGCCGCCAACGACGACCGAGGAGTTCAACATCGAGTTCGGCGTGCCCGCGTCCGAGCCCGGAGGCACGTACGACCCGAAGCCCATCCCGACAGACGACGTCAAGGTGCCGCCGCACTTGCGCTCGGTCATCGAGCTGCTTGCCGAAAACACGCACGAGGTGTGGGCCAAGATGCGCATGGAGCAGGGCTGGAAGTACGGCCCGCGCCGCGACGACACGAAGAAGGAGCACAATGGCCTCGTCCCGTACATCTACCTGACCCAGGAGGAGAAGCAGATGGACCGCAACACGGCCATGCAGACCGTCAAGCTCATTCTGCGCTGCGGCTTCGCATTCGTCCACAAGGACAAGGTGTCGTCGTCGCGCACCAAGAAGAAGCATTCCGGCCACATCAAGCCGTTCGGGCGCAGTGAAAACCCCGAGGCGCATAACGTCGGCGACGCTGTCGCACTTGCGAGAGGCACCGCCCGTGCCAAACGCGCCTTCATGAGCCGCGGATCAGGCCGCCGCTTCCCCAACTACCGTTCCTCATCCGCGTTCAGCTTGTACTCTGCTGGTTCGTCAGAGTACCCGCCGACTGGAGCGAGGACTCAATCCGGTGCATACGCTCGCGGTCTCACGTCGTCGAGCTCGATTGAGTCCGACTCGGTAGCCCCGCTGGCTGGCGGACCAAGCTTCTACTCGATGGGGTCGTCCGATTCGATCCCCGCGGGGGAAGAGGAGATGCTCGACCACGCCAACACGCTGGACAGCAGCAGCAATAGCAGTAGGAATAGCGACGGGAGCAACGACCACAGTAGTAGCAGCGAGAACGGCGACGACAGCAGCGGCGACGGCGCCAACGTTCAAGGCTCGGAGTCGCGCCAGTTCGTGTGATGCAATACTTAGTTGCACCCTGTTAGGAGTACATTGTCTCATTAGCGAGCCCATGATGCAGAGGGCGTAAAGGAAACCCAACAACGGATCAACCATTCACTTGTGACTCACCGGTCTAGAGGCACGTGTACAGCGAGGCGAGGATCGTCGGCGACTTATGGGCGGCTCGCAGATACTCGGCCTCGGTCAGCTCGCCGTCCTGGTCAGCATCCTCATCCTCGAGGATGCGGACGACCTCCATGACGTTTCGCCCAAAGTGTGCAAACCCCGCGCAAATGGCGGTGCTCAGCTCCGAGCGGGACAGGAACCCGTCGCAATTGACGTCGAACAGCTCGAAGAAGTACCGGGCCTTGGCTTCCGCGTCGAGCTCTGCCACGAATGTGGTGAGCATGGCGACCGCGAAGTCTTGGGAGAGTTTACTTCCGGATACAAACGCCACGAATGCTTGTTCACCGCTGGCGTATGCGCTCTTTTGGGTCCCAAGTATTGCTTTCATAAGCCATTCACGAAGTATTGGCGCGAACACATCGTCACAAAGAGCATGATCATTTACCAGCGAGTGCAGCGTACCTCGGTCGGCGAGAGCCGCTGGCTCCATCTCTCGGCGACGCCATGTAGGCGAGCAACAGGCTTTGAATCAGTGAATCGTCGGGAGCCGCTCGTTTTTGCTCGTTTACGGCGGTGGTTTCCACGCTTTCTCCACGAAGTATCGCGTGGAGCTCGGATGCAGGGAGCACTATCGACTGTAGCTCGTCCTGTAGTGCATCGATTGGCGACGCTGCGTGTGCGTCATGCTGTGACGATGACGACGATGAACCAGAAGACGTCATAGACCCCCTACGCTTTTGCCGCGACCATGCGACCAACGCGCGATGAATGTGGAGAAGCTGCCTCCAGTTGAGCCGCGTCTGCTCGATGTAGGTCCTCACTAGCTCGCGCACGCGGTCGTCGGACGCGTATCTCCTCGATGGCAGCGGGCGACTGATGTTGTCCAGCAGATGTGGCTCCTCCAGCGAGACGGCCACGAACTCGTCCTCGCTGATTTTGGTCTCATCCCGCAGCTCGACGCGCACGAAGTAATCGTCCAGGCACCGCATGAGCTCCTGGTACAGCTGTCGGTCGCCTTGGAACAGCCCAAGCAAGTCCGAGATGGCGACTCGCGGCGGACCTTTACCAGGAGGGACGCTATCGCTCCGATAGACCTCGAATAGCGCCGCCATTTCCTCTTCTGGTGCTCCACGCGCAAAGCTGTTCAAGCCCACGACGAACTCTCGAATGTCGATCTTGCCGTCGCCATCGACGTCAAACGCAAGGAAGAGGCGGCGAAGAAACGTGTCACTAGCAGCGATCGTTGCGCCGATGGCTTTCAGCTCGGACGTGGAGCTACCGTCGGGTCGACTGGAAGTGTCGGTCGCTTTGTCCTGCTCGAGGCCGCCCAGAAGCTCGCCCATGTCTTCGCTCATGATCTGTCGGAACTCCTCGAAAGCAATGACCGACTTGGCCGCGCCAGCGATTGCCTTGAACTTGCGACTCATCTGGAAGATGTGGAGCGTCGAGAAGTTGGTGCGCCCCACAAGCTCGGCGATCAGAGCCTGCTTGCTGGCAGACTCGTTGCTTTTGCCCCCGGCTGTCGTGTTAGCCAGCACTCCACCCCCGCCCACTGTCGCACCTGATGCGTTCATTAACGCACCTCCCTGGCCGTTTACAATTGCCGCCGAGCTCCGCAGTGCCTCCCACGTGCTTCCGGGAGCGGCTCGTAGCGCCTTGCGAAGCTCTGGAGACGTCGGCGCGGCCGGCTGGATGTTCGCAAGCGCGTTGCTGCGGGTATGGAGTGCTGTCTTGACGCGCGCAAGCTGGGTTGACGGCAAGACGCGCGCTTTCCCGCCCACAGCCACGTACACGGGCGCGGGCGAGTCGATCGCGACGGACGAGAGTTTCTTGGAGGCGTCGCTGCTGGTTTGCGTGCTGTTCGTGCGCTGGAGCGTTCGCTTCATGTTGGGGGAGGAGTCGGACGCGGACTCCACCGACTTGAGGCTTGCTGGTTCTCTGGAAGTCGCCGAGACACTCAAAGTGGACCCAGCAACGCGCTCGCTCGGACGGAAACACTCGTTTCGGCGGAACACGTCATGCACCAGCAGCGGCGAATCAAAGAGGGCTAGCAGGCGCTGTACCCCGGCCGAATCCTCACGCTCGACATCCGCCATGTTAGCTGCCCGGGCCTCTTCTCGTCTAGTGCCTGTCGGTGGCGGCGGCTGCAGTGCGCCCAGTCGCTGGGCCACCGAGAGGAAGCGGCGAGCGAAGTTGTCGCGGTCGAAGACGCGGAGACCACCGGCAGCAGAAGGCGGCGGGGCGGAGGGGGCGGAAGAGGACGCCAGAGAGGTCGAAGAGCGCGGAGGCGGACTGCATGGTGCTCGGCGAGGCGACGGAGACGGCGCGGATGGCGACGGCGTCGCAATGGGCATGTCGTCCTTTCTCTAATGCCAAACACCAAGTGACACGACTGTTGGGAAAGGAAACACTACGACCTACACTCCAGCGAACTTTACGATTAGGTTCGGTTTAGGATTGAAGGCAACGTCAAGACCATCACTCTGAGCGCACTTTGAACTAAGTACGGTTTTCAACATGGTGGATGTTGAAGTGGCTCGCACACAACACGAGCCACGGGCAATACCTCTCGACGACAAGTCCTTCCGCCCTAAAAGAGGTAGAACTTTTGCGCGAGTGGCAGCTCGCTCGAAGGTCCGCACGTCAGCAGCTTCCCGTCCGCCTTGACCTTGTACGTCTCGGGGTCCACGTGGATCTTGGGCAGCGCGTCGTTGAGCTTCATGTGCTTCTTGGTGACGCCGCGGCAGCCGCGAACGGCCTCGATGCGCTTCGTGAGGCCGTAGCCCTGCGCGATCTTCTTCTCGACGCAGCTCTTGCTCACGAAAGCGATCGACGTGCCACCCACCGCCGATCCGAAGGCGCCGAACATGGGCCGCATCTTGACTGGCTCTGGCGTCGGGATGGACGCGTTGGGGTCGCCCATCTGCGCGTACGCGATCGCGCCGCCCTTAATCACTATCTCGGGCTTGCTTCCGAAGAAGCACGGCTTCCACAGGCAAAGATCGGCCAGCTTGTTCACCTCGACGGATCCGATCACGTGGCTCATACCGTGAGCGATGGCCGGGTTGATCGTGTACTTGGCGATGTAGCGCTTGACGCGGAAGTTGTCGCGCTTGAACGGAGACGCGGCATCCTCCGGGAGCAACCCGAGCTCCTTCTTCATCTTGTCGGCCGTCTGCCACGTACGCGTCACGACCTCACCAATGCGGCCCATTGCCTGCGAGTCTGACGAGATAATGCTGATAGCGCCCATGTCGTGCAGCAAGTCTTCCGCAGCGATTGTCTCGCCACGAATGCGCGACTCGGCGAAGGCAACATCTTCGGCAATGTTCTTGTCCAGATGATGGCACACCATCTAATTCACATAGCACCCACATTGCCAAGGCAGAACAGTTAGAAACACTAGCACGCTCAAAGCCAGCTCATAGACGCAAACGTACCAACATGTCCACGTGCTCGTCGATCGTGTTGCGCGTGTACGGACGCGTCGGGTTGGTAGACGACGGAAGAACATTCAGCTCGCCGCAAACCGTGACGATATCCGGCGCGTGACCGCCGCCCGCACCCTCACTATGGTACGTGTGGATCGTACGGCCCTTGAATGCGGCGATCGTGTGTTCGACGCAGCAGGACTCGTTCAGGGTGTCCGTGTGGATGGTGACTTGAATATCATTCGTCTCCGCCACGTTCAGACAGTTGTCAATCGCCGCGGGCGTCGTCCCCCAATCTTCGTGGAGCTTCATGCCCACCGCACCAGCATCGATCGTGTCCTGGAGACCCTCGGGGAGCGACGTGTTGCCCTTGCTGGTCAGTCCAATGTTCATCGGAACCGAGTCGGTTGCCTGGAGCATGAGCTTCATGTGGTTTGGCCCCGGCGTACAGGTTGTCGCGTTAGTCCCCGTGGCTGGGCCAGTGCCGCCACCAACCAGCGTCGTCAACCCGGCCGAAATTGCTTCCGTGCAGAGTTGCGGGCAGATGAAGTGGACGTGTGCATCGAAGCCACCCGCCGTCAAGATCAGTCCTTCGCCCGCAATCACCTCGGTGTTCACGCCAACGATCATGTTCGGCATGACGCCTTCCATGACGTCGGGGTTGCCACCCTTGCCAATTCCAGAGATCAGCCCGTCCTTCAAGCCCACATCCGCCTTGTAGACGCCAGTGTAGTCGATGATGAGCGCATTCGTGATGATCGTGTCCAGCACTTGCTTCGAGCCGACCCCCGACGCTTGGCCCATTCCCTCTCGTAAGACCTTTCCGCCGCCAAACTTGCATTCGTCGCCGTAGACAGTCATATCCTTCTCGACAGCCACATAGAGCTCCATGTCGCCCAGTCGGATGACGTCGCCGGTCGTCGGGCCATACGTCTGAGCGTAGACACTGCGCGGGATCTTGCAGATGCCAAACTCGGGCTGCTGGACATTGGCCGGTAAAGCGCTGAGCTCAAGCGGCTTGTGCCGGAAGCCCTGCGCGACAGCCTTGGCGACGATCGCGTCGACCTTGGACTCGTCGACAACGCCAGAAGCCAGGTTGTTGCCGCCGGTGATCACCTTGTTCCCCGCAATGGGCACGATCGACACGGTCTTCTGGTCACCGGGTTCAAAGCGCACGGCGGTGCCCGACGCGATATTCAAGCGATGCCCATACGCCAGCTTCCGGTCCATCTCGAGGTACGGGTTGGCTTCAATCAGGTGGTAGTGGCTGCCGACCTGGATCGGGCGGTCCGTGAGGTTGGTGATCTGCAGCACGCGCGCCTTCCGCCCAGCGTTCAGCACAATCTCGCTGTCCTCCGTGGTGATCTCGCCCGGGACAATGGACGACTGGAGCGGCCCAAACGTGTCGAGCGCCGGGATCGGTAGGAACGACCCGTACAGCGCCAGCGACAGGTCGCCGTCCACGTTCGCGATCGGGTGGTGGATCGTCACGAGCTTCGTGCCGTCCGGAAATGTGCCCTCCACCTGCACCTCGTCCAGCATGGACGCCACGCCGTCCATCACCTGGCGCCTGTGATATCAAACGAACAAGCCAAGGGGTTTAGACGCTGCTGTGTGGTCGTTCGTCCATTGCATAGCGCCGTCGCTAACCTTCCGAGCATCTGTGCACCGAGCGTCATGAGCTCCGCCACCGTCTTGCCGTCGCGGATAAACTCCAGCACCTGCGTGGCCAGCAGCGCGACCGCCTCCGTGTAGTTGAGGCGCAGGCCGCGGGCGAGGCGCTTCTGCGCCAGCGCGCCCGCCGCGTGCAGCATTAGGTGGTCCTCTTCGCGCGGGCTCAGACGCATCGTGCTCGTCCTCCGGTCCCTATACAGTAATAGCAAAGTCGGTCGACGTCTGCGCTCCGCTGCCGATTCTCAAGTGAGACTGTCGGTCTCATCGGCGGAAGGGAAAGAAAGGGAGGGGAGGAGGGAAAACGCGCCAAGTTGAACCAGTGAGCGGGGTAAACCTGCCAGTATTAATTCTGCGCTCATTCAGGTCACACCTACAACATAAGTAATTAGTAAGTTCAAGTTTAATTATTTGTATAAATCGATAACCCGTTGGATCTGCAGGATACCGTGAAGTGTGCGCGGCTGTATGCGTACCCCTGACGCTGGGAAGGGCGACACCACCCACGCATGCTCATCCCGATGACAAAGCGCGCGTCGACCGGATCCGCCGACGTGAATGCGTGGCCACAGGCTCATGTTCAACTCAGTGCTCATGCGGCATTGTAGTATATATTCACCACTACGGCCACCGTGGCTGTACTATATGAAAGGATGCCAGTCGATCCGTCACTGGTGCCGACATGGGCGCAGGCACACGCGTGAACCTTGTTGTCCAACTCTGCGCATTAGCATTCGACCTATCACTTACTGATGACACCACGACACTCGTCCAACTGACGACTGCGCCCTCGTTCACCTCCTCTTGTCGGTTGAGGCGGTCGATGAGTCGCGCTCCCCGTCCTGCTGCGCGGTCAGCAGCACCAGCATGTCGGAGACCTTGGCGACCAGCTCCGCGGCGCCCGCTTGCTGCTGGCTCTGCGTGTTGACGAGCTCCGCGAGCTCCTTGAGTTCCTGCATCTGCGTCGCGAGTTGCACGCGCATGCCCGCGAGCTCGTCCTGGAAGCGTCTGGAGACCTCGGTCGTGATGGCGTCTGCGACCGCGGTAACTTCCAAGTTTCCGAGGGACTTGCCGACCAGCGAGAGGTACATGCCGTCGATCTTGCGGCTGCGCGCGTCTGACGAGTTGTAGATGCCCGACATGATGTTCCCAGAGAACGATGACGACATGGACGTGAGCTTTTGGCGGAACATCCGCCGCCGCTTGTTCTTGCCCTTGGCCAACGGCAGCGTCGTTGGCTCAGCTCCATCCAACAGAGCCTGAGCCTTGGGTGTCGAGTAGAGCTTGGTGACAGCGTTGCGGCCCGTCCACTGCTCGTACCGATATAGCGCCCCTGCAAGCTCCAGCAGCGACAGCTCCTCGGCTTGTTCTCGCGCTTTCTCGTATTCGGACGTCATCAACGCGATCAGCAAGTTCATGACGACGACGATGACCACGAGCACGTAGAGCGTGAGCAGCGTGAACCCGAGGAAGTTGCGCGCGCGGAGACTGTCGTCGAAATGGTAGTTGTCGCTGTAGTTGAGCTCCCCGAAGGTCGTGAGGAAGACGATCCGCATGGCACTGAAGAAATCGACGTATGGACCCGTGCCGTGGTACAGGAGGAAGAACCCGCCGGAGAATCCGAGCAGCAAGAGCAGGTACTGGAAGAGGAATCGCGCGACCACACGGCACATGCGCGCGAACGTGAAGATCAGCACGCTGAAGTACGACGAGACCAGCAGCGCTTGCATGAGGTTGACGCAGAGCAAGATGCTCAGCAGGCTCAGCATGCACTCGCGCACCGTATCGTGACCGTTGCGGACTTCAAACGGGATCGTCACGAGCATCAGCACGTACGTGAAAATGTCTAGCCAGTTCCAGATCGAGCGCCAATATCGCCGCGGGTTGGAAAGGCACTCCTTGATCAGCTCGACGTAGACCAAGTGGTAGACGGCCAGCACCCAGCAACAGATCTTTGTCGTCGCGACGCAGTAGTCGACCGGTGTCTGGAACTCGATCCATTGATGACTCGTCTCTTCCTTCTTGCCATCCTCGTTCGTCGTAACTTGGATCTTCGGCAACACAAGGTTGGACAGGTAGAAGAACGTGATCATCACGACGTAGATGAAGAGCTGGCGCCGGTGTGAGGATGATCCGAACAACTGTGTCACGGGAAAGCGGTATAGCGTGAGCTAAGAGCGTAGCTATATGACAAGACGAAAAGACATACCTGCCACTTGATGTGGATGGCATTGCGCACGACGGGGTGGGTCACTGCGGACGATGTCAAGCTCTTCTTGGAGAAACCCGGCGATGCGTTGCCGCGCGGGTTGACGATCTTCTCCAAATTTTGGCAAATCTCCACGACCTGAGTTGTGCAAGAAGGGTTTGCATCCGGTTAGTACAAGCACCGTCACAAGTAGTTGTCTCCCGAGCTGTTGATGAGCAAAGTTACCTCGACGTAGCGGCACATCTTTTCACCGTTGATACGGTCGATCTCGACAGCAAAGTGGTCCAGAAACAACGGCAGAGCCGACGGGTGAACTTGCAGCAGTTGGTCCAGCACGACACCATTCCACTTGGGTTCGGGCGCGCTCTTCATGGACAGGAGCTGATCGGAGCGATGGAGTTTGGGGTTGCGCGGCTTGGCAATTGAGTCGGGCGCACTGAGCAGAATCTCAATGATCTCGTACGACGGGACCGGTGCCCAGAGCGCCGAATACAGTGGCGTAAACCACAGCTCAGACGTGGGACCCTTGGAATTCTGGCACGAAGCTGTCACGTCCGCACCACGCGAGATGAGGAACAAGCAGACGTCCGGCATGTTCCGCTCGACAGCGACGTGCAGCGCCGTCTTCATTTGCTTGTTCTACAGTAGATGGAGACAGATACAATGATACGTTAGCATACTTTGACTTGGAGAAAAAAGAGAAAACGTTATACCGTTTGGTTGATGTCCAGGCCCGCGTCGTCGACCAAGTACTTGATAAACCCCGCAAATTCGCGATGTCCGTGCGCAGCCACGAGATGCAGCAGCGTATCTCCCGTTGACTCGATCACGCATTGGTGGACGACGACCTTCTTCAATGACAGGATTCCGAACCGTTTCGTGTCGAGGAATGTCTTGTGCACCGCGATACCGCTTGGATCGTTTTCGAAGCGCGTCGAGTCTTGAAACAAAGGGTAGCAATCGTCCAGGAACTGCAGCGCGCAGTAAAACAATTGACGGCAGCGTTAGACTCCTGAATGAGACGCAGTCTTGACGGGTCGCCTACGAGTGGGTTTACCTTGAAGTACAGCTCTTGAGCTTCGTCGTACTCCTCCTTGTATCTCGTTTCGTCCTCAACGCGGAGAAAGAGCGGCAGAAAGTGAGGGAAGTTTTGCTGGATCTTCTCTCGGCAGTCGTGGAGCGCGTTCTCCTCGTTTGGAAGCGCATCGGCCTCGTTCAGAAGGAACTTGACGAGTTCGGCCCTCTCTTCCAATGGCGCGCTGACGGTGTCGGGCGATGACGCCTTAATCGTAGCCGCGAAGTTGATCGCCTTCCAAAATTGGGAGTTCTCGGTTGGTTGGTCCAACAGTCGACTGTCGGGTGCGGAGCATTCTTCGTTAGCCATGGCTCCCTTCTCGATCAAAACTTCGCAGAAGCCGAGCGCCCCCAACTCAGCAGCAATGTGAAGCGGCGTCTTCCCCTCCCAGTTCTATGGTCACGGTGCATGACGTTTAGAATCAGTTAGTGGCTCGACCGCATGTCGTTCCTCGGGGGTCAATAGCTAGGCTGCAACACACCGATGGTGAGCACTTACCGTCCGACTGATGCATGCGCGAAGCAACCTTGAAGGGTGTTTGCTGACTCCAAGCCAGTCGCTCGAATTCAGCAGACGCTTTTGGTCCTCGACGGAGGGAAATACGTCTCGCTGCGCGCAGTCCTGGAGGAAATAGTGAATGACCGAATCACCCATGTCCCTATCCAGCTGAACGATGATGTCGTCTGTACATGCAAATGCCCCGTCTTGAATACCCCGGCACAGCTGCGACAGCTGATGGCGAGTGCACGCCTTGAAGTCGCGAGATGACCCCACGATGGTGACGAATAACGGCCCCCGCCGCGTGCCCAGCCGCCCCATGCTTGGAAGCACCACGCTTTCGCCATTGCTGAGCACGGCTCCAAGCGATTGCAGCACCGACATGACGTGGGTGCGCTGAAGTTCCGTCGCAATGTCGAGCGGTGTTTCGCAGAAACAGTTCTGTTCATGATATAATCGATCGTCAGTGTGATAAGGTTTGAATTAGCTGAGATCGAGGGGCTATACACACTTACCTGGATGTTGATCAAGATTTTACCGACGTTATGAAGACAGCGGACGATGTAGTAGCACTGCTTCTCGCTTGTACTAGACGCCGCGACGTGCAGCAGCGTGTTCATGCTAAAATCACGGATCAGCAGTGTGCCATACTTGGCCAGGGTCGAAGCGAACCCCGCAGACCTGCTCGGAGAACATCATACCGTGCGTCAGCTCCCGCGGTAGGTCCTATGCATTCCTTGCACAAGTCTTGCAGTCTTACAGGAGCTCGCCATAGATGCGCATTAGGCACGTCTCAGTGACGGAAACCCAACTCGTCGATGATGACGTGGGCCGGCACAGCACCATTTGCTGGTCGTCCGGTTCACCGATGGCTGGTTTCTTGATGTGACTGAGCAGCAACCGGCAAACATCTTTGTGACCGTAGCTGGATGCCAAGTGGAGAGCAGTCCATTGAAACATGTCCTACAACATGTCCAGCACATGTGAGAGTCAAGGAACACTTCGGAATGACGGGCATTCCACATGTAGGGTGCAGTAGTCACCTTGTGATCGGGATTTGCGTGGTACCGAAGAAGAAGCTCACAGGCAAGGACGTTTCCTCGCTCGGCATGGTAAAAGAGTGCCGTGCGCTGCTTGTTGCTCTGCGGCACAGAAATACGCGATTGTTCAGTACTCACTGATAGACGATTCCCAACCGCAGTAGGAGTCGCTTCCAGCTAACCAATAGTACGAAGATGACCTGTCTTACCGAGGTGTTTATGTCGGCTCCCAGCTGAACGAAGCGCGCCATGATTTGTTCTCTCTCGTAGCAGCACGCGTAGTACATGGGAGTGCAGCCTTCAATGTCCTGTGGCAATCAATGTTTCGCGCTCAGGTCAGTAAGGACAGACATGATCGACCACTCGACAGCACGCTGATGATTGGTCGGTACCTACCTTGGAGTTCAGAGATGCGCCATACTCGATCAGTATTTCGCAGGCATCGAGGTAGCCCAGTGTAGCCGCAAGTGCAAGGGCCGTCGTTCCAGCCTTGTCCTACATCAAGCGCACGGTAATGGTCACTTGCATCAGAAATACACCAAACACACACGAAACTCATTCCGGAGAATAGCCCAAACCTTGGCATGGACGGAGGCACCGTAGCGTAGCAGCTCGCGCAGTATCGTTGGGTGGGCGACGGCTTCATGCAGCGCGATTCGCTCCTGGATGCCAATGTGAAGCTACCACATGCATCAAATGACGTTTTCACGTGGTTACTACAGGCCACGACACGGGCTCGGCGTGTACAGAAGCAACTTACAGTAGTGTCGGGCGGAACGCCAGCTTCTACGAGCAGCACGACGTCCTCTCTGCGCTCCGCAGCAATCGCTTGCAGTAGCTCCTGCATTGACGATGTAAACCAGCACACGTTTAGTCTTCTTACCATAATGCAGCTGAATTCACAGCGCAGGCGTTCGTACGTGCGCTGCCTCTTCGGGGTCTGCCGCTGCCAGCACCTGGCAGATGAGCAGCGAGCGCTTCTTCATGGCAGACGTGAGTGCTGTGCTTCCGTCTGCCGCCGTAATGGACACCAGCGCGCCCTTCGCCAGCAACTCCTCGCAGACCAGGCTGTATCCGCGCTCGGCCGCGACCATCAGCGGGGTTCTGCCGTCTTGGTCCTGTTGATGGAGGTGGCAGGACGGTCAGCTGGCTCTACCGATCCCGTATCAGAGCGAGCGTTGGCCTTCCTTACCTTTGCGTTGACCATTGCGGGCGTCAGCTCGTCCTCCACCGCGTCAAACATGCCGCGCGCAATGGCGAGGTGCAGCATCGTCTGCCCGCGCTCATCCTGCCCATTCGGAGGAAGAGGGAACGTGACGCTGTCAACATCGTGACAACCGAATCAAGCCACAGACACGACGCCGTACCCGATACGAGTGCGCGTGCGCCTTGTACAGTGCCAGCAGCGCGTCCGCGTCGCCTTCGCGCAGCGCGCGCTCCGCTTCCGGCGCGGCGTGCTCCATCAATCAGTAAATCGCGCGGCGCACTCTCTTCTGATCTGCTCGCCGGTGAGTGTTGCTTGCTTCTCTTTTTGAACAAGAACCGGCGCGCAAGTGGGTTCGGTTCACCCACCCACGAACTGTGAAAGTCGCTAGTATCCAGTCTGGAGCGTCTCAGAATACCGGTATCATACCGGTTCTTGCTCTATTCATCTATATCAGTAGGTAAATCTCCATCCGGGTCGGGAAGTTGCCTTTGGCACTGAAACAGGGAAATCGGGTCGCGCCGCTTCGGGCTGGTGGCTCACTTGTATGGAGCGTCGTAGTTTCCGACTTTCTGGACTGGCGCCACCGAGTTGAGGCGAGCGGGTGCGTCCAGCGGTGGACCGACTTGCTCTCCCCGTGCTGTGTGTTTGTGACTTGCAGCTACTAGCGGGCAGTAATGGCGTGCTCCTTCAGCCCCTGCCTCGGCTCGAGTACTGTACGGCCGGATCGCTCGTCCGCCCAGCGCGCTGGGCGCCGAGTGCCGACGGGCATAAAACTGGCTGTCCGATCCGCGAGAAGTACACCGAAGCCGCTCTGGCCCATTCTTCTTTTTATTTATCTCGACCAGCTAGCTGAGAGCAGCAGCGACCGCGCGTCTTGGTCAGCGGCAACGTCCGCGACCCGAGCGCGCGATTACCGACACGTTGGTACATTATGCGAGACCACAGCGCGAAGCTGACCCTCGCGGCCGCAGCCTTAATGCTCGGCTGCGCGCTCAGCGGCACAGCGCTAGCAGACATCACCCTGGACTTGAGCGCTTCAGCCCCGGGCAGTGGCGACAACGGCAGCGCAAGTGGCAGCGGAGACGCCGAGGGATATGTCACAGTAGGACAATACGTCGCCCAAGGTCTGGCGGCGGGGTTCGCCGAGGGGGAGCGCCGACTCGCGCTCATTCAGCGCAACGTTTGGACCGAGCCCGTGTGCGATGGACAACCTCTGGTGATGCTCAAGTCCGACGTCTTCCCGCCCAACGGAGGGTGTCTGCCGGAGCAGACCCAGTTCAACCTGTCGTGCACGTGTCTAGGCGGCTTCGAGAACTCGTCGTCGTGGGAATTTCATCTGAGGCCCCTCACTCCAGCCGACACGACCGATGCGAGCGTCCCGGTGACGCTGGCCGGAAGCGAGGACGTGGCCGTGTCGTCACTGATGACGATTGATTTGCCGAAGGAAGTGCAAAAACTGTAAGTGATGACTTGGAGCTGGGAGCGACCCGTACACGAGTGAGAGATGGCCGATCTGACGGTGTGGGTTGCTTGCTTGGGCAGGAGGATCATCGGAGCGACGTCGGGAGAATCGCTCATCCCGATTACGATCACGTCAGCACTGACCGGAAGCAGTGGCGTCGCGCTCGCTCGCTCGCTGGAGATCCCCGCACTGACGACCATGTGCGTGCCCCTCATGCGTGGAGATTCCACCTTAATGCAGGGCAAAAGTCACTGATTTGGCCTTGGGATTTGTTGTGGCTGCGTCGAGCAGGGAGGTAGCGAACCTGGATTTGTCCCAAGTGTCCATCGCGTCGGGCTTCCTTCCGACATCCATCGAGGATCTGTAAGTCTTCTGCCTGCCCGATTCGTCTGATGATGGGTGGACAGCGCATTAAAGCCTCTCCCTCGCTTGCTTGTGTGAATCACAATACTATAGGTCCATCAGGAACTGCAACGTGAGCGCGTTCAACAACGGATTCCTCGACAGCTTCGACGGCTTGCAATCACTGTACGTACTGGGCTCGGACTATTCGCGGCGCAGTTGACGTCCTTACTTGGTGCACAACTCGAGAGTAATCACGTATATGTGGATTATGTATCTCCTGTACAGGAACGTCTCGTCCAACAACCTCTCGAGTATTTACAGCTCGCTGCCGTCGATGAGCCCCGAGTCCGTCGCTGCAGTGCGCTCCATGTACGTACCAATACCACCTGTTACTTGTTGAAGTGGGATTACTCTTGCTGATGGCTTTGTCTTTCCTCGTGAACTTCGATGCGCTTCATACAGCGATCTCGCCAACAACAATCTCACGACGTTCCCCAGCCACCTGCTGCAGTTCGGAAACCTGCAAATGCTGTAAGTCAGCCGAGTCATTGCGTTACTTTGATGTAATGCTGTCGACTAACGGGCGTTGTCTACCTTCGTGTGGTCCATTTGTGTTTGAACCAGCAACGTGAGTGGGAACCCGATCACCAACTTCACCATCTCAACCAGCATCTTCAACACTCTCACGGCGATCCCGACGGTTGTAGCGGACACGCCGTCTGCTGAGAGCTATAATTGCTCTGGGGGTGAGTGGAGGAGACTCAACAACCTCTCGACGCTCACGTTTTGCGTCGTGAACTCGTCAACGACCGCGCTGGACATCGACGACGATGGCTCGGCCACTGAAGGTGGCTCCTCCAATGGTAGCAACAGCAACTGGCACCTCTTCTTGGTGGTTGCCGCCATCGGTGGTTGCCTGATCGGGTTCGTGCTGCTGTTTGTCGCGGTGCGACTGACGCGCGTGCTCAAGACGCAGCACCACAATCGGAACGCATCGAATGTAGATGCTCTCATGGACAATATGAGCCGGTCGGGTGCTGTCGACACGCTCAAGTTCGACGACACGGTCGACCCGGCGCTCAGCGCGGAGCTGCAGAACGACCCGATCATGATCACCTACCGCATCCCGTATCGCGACCTTCGCATCGCCAAGTGTATCTCCAAGGGCGGCTTCGGTCTCGTGTACAGTGGTGTGTACGATCGTCGGCGTGTCGCCATCAAGCGAATCCACCCCGACCGATGCACGGACGTGACCCAGATTCGTCAATTCGTGCGGGAAATCACGCTCATGGCCACGCTCACCCACCCGCGCATCATCGAGTTCATTGGCGTCGCATGGGACTCGATCCGGAACCTCAGTGCAGTGACCGAGTACATGGAGCGTGGCGATCTCCGCGATGTGTTGCACACGGCGCGGACGCAGCCGGCGCTTCGAGACCCTCGGTTCACGTGGATGGACTTGAAGCTCAAGGTCGCGCTTCACGTCGCGGAGGGACTCGCGTACTTGCACTCGCTGCATCCGCGCGTGATCCACCGCGACCTCAAGTCGAAGAACGTGCTGCTCAACACGGAGATGGACGCCAAGCTGAGCGACTTTGGCATCTCGCGCGAGCGCCGCTTCGAGGGCGACACGCACATGACGGCGGGCATCGGCACGTCTTTCTGGATCGCACCGGAGATCCTGCTCGGCCGCGACTATGACGAGCGCGCCGACATTTACTCGCTCGGCGTCGTGCTGTCCGAGATCGACACGGACGACTACCCGTACTGGAACTCGGGCAATGTCCCGCCTGAGACTGTGCCCGGGGCACGAAAGCGGCAGGAGAACGACATCCTCAAGCTCGTCGCTGTCGGCAAGTTGCGGCCGACGTTCTACGACGACTGCCCCAAGGAGATCCTGGCGCTCGCGGCCACCTGTCTCGAAGGCAAGCCAGAGGACCGGCCGAGCGCTACGGAGGTGGTGTTCACGCTCGAGCGGATCGCGTCCGAGCTCAAGAGCCAATTCGCCGCTTCCCCCGCTTCGATACTGTAGATCGACCATTCGGTGCAAGTGTGACGCGATTCGAGCGGCATCCGGCTGAAGAATGGCGCAACCAACGCATGGCACACTCCCAACTGTTCATATCTATAATAGATTGTTGATTCTTTCGGTTTGCATGCTGCAAGCTCATCACTGGGGTCATCTTGAGGAGGTGGATCGGTATGCATACACGCTCGTATTGCAGACAAGAGGAGCAGGTTGAGAGGACAGGAGTGAGGTTCTTCGCGACGCTGAGTTCGCGACGAGTGGTGAAGGACGCAAGAGTCGACAGGAGCGTCGGTGGCTCGCTCATAAGCTTACTTGAGAAGTCCTTGATTTTCCAAACACGGCTGAAGGAATTCATGGCTCCATGAGCATATAGCTAGCAGACTATCCGATAGGCGTCCCGCAAGGCTTACCAACAGCCGAACCCGGTTCAGCCTGGCTCCGCTTCGGATCTCTCGTGACGATACCCCCACACGTGAAAGAGTCAGAAGGGATGGAGCGGCACGCCACTCCACCTTATTCAGTCAGTCCGGTCGGGCGTCACTCGTTCAGTTCGCGGCTGAATCGGCGTGCTTTGAGGCTGGCGGTGGCTTTGGCTGGCGGGTCCTGGAGATCATTTCGTTTCCTCGTGCTCGGTCAGCTTTGGTGTCCAGCGCCTCGACTCGCGCGGCTTTCCCTGCTCCTGACGCGATCGGCCACCACCCAGTCTATCATATCGGAGCGGACAGAAGGCGTTGCGACAGGCACAGCCGGCCTGTCAGAGCGGCAAGCAGCCACGCAAAGAAACCAGACCAGCCTCGGATCGGACTGATCTCTCGGTCGATCTGACTGTACGGTACAGTGTTGACGTGGGGCTGCCACCCGCCCCAGCCGGCTGATTACATTCGCAGCGACCCGTGGGACTTGTCCATAGAGATGTGGTGAGGATCGAAGACAACATCGCGGTCGTCTTGAGGCTACTAACGCGGGCATGCAACGTTACCGCGACTCATTCGCCAAGCCATTTGTGTGGCGATGAGCATTGTAGCTGTCCGTGTATAATCCGCTATAACCTGTGCGGATAAGATGTGTTCATATATATCTGTCCAGATACACAACTTATTTCGGATCATGAGGACAGCTTAGCCGCCCCGAAACGCTGCTGAACCTCCACTGCGGTTCAGCACCAGCGAGCGGCGCGCGGCGGCGTCTCAAGAGCGTGAGGACAGCGGGACAAGCGCGAAGCTAACGCCAAGTGCTCGGTGCGCAGACCGCCAGGCTGTTCGACGCCCACAAACGGCGCCGCCTGACGCGCGTGAGTGCTCAAGTGGCCCGTCCGTCGCGCCTGGATTTTGGTCCAGGCTTGTATATAGTTGATGCTGTTGTGGAAGCGATCGCTAATGGCGATGACAGACAGGCAGACCGTCGATGAGCGGGTGGGTGGGTGGAGGGTGAGCTAACCAGCCATGTTGCGTGGCCGGCCGAGGGCGGAGGAGCGTTTCAGGAGGAGGGCGGGAGGCGGGCGGGGGCCGCTCATAATCTTTTTCGACGTCTAGCGACGTACCTCCTCCCACACAACACTCGCCGTGTTGCGCGTCTTCTCTGTACGAGAGGCTACAACATGGCAAGTATCTTCACCTCGATCACAGCCGACGCGGCCATGACTGCCAGCACAGCGTCGAGCACAAGTCTCCGGCGGCGAAGCTTGGCCAGTGCGGCATCCGCGAGCGGCTCGTCGGGCAACTCCTCGAGCGCGTCGGGCTCCGTCAGCAGTAGCGACAGTAACAGCGATAGCTACAGCGATAGCGGGAGTGGCAGCGGTGGCTCTGGGCTGTCTGGGTCGACGATCGCGCCCACCGCGACTCCTACAGCGGCACCGACGGCGACTCCCACAGCAACTCCCTCGGCGACCCCCACCTCAACTCCGACGGCAACTCCGACCGCGACGCCGACCGCGACGCCGACATCAACTCCGACATCAACTCCTACCACAGCGCCGACAGCGACTCCTACCGCGACCCCCACTGCGACGCCGTCTGTGACTCCTTCAGCAACGCCGACGACGACCCCAAGTGCAACACCAAGCGCGACACCGAGCGTAGCTCCAACCATAACACCAACGGCGACATCGACGTCGACGCCAACCACATCTTCGCCGGCGGCAACGACGGCTCCGGTAGCAACGACTGCTTCGGTAGCAACGACTGCTCCGGTAACAACGACTGCTCCAGTAACAACGACGGCTCCGGTAACTACGACGGCTCCTGCTGCGACGAACGAAGCCGCAACGACCTCTGGGCCATCGAATGCTCCCGCTTCATCAGCGCACCCCACGACGGCGACCACGACCACGACAACACATGATGACGGGGCGGCGACGACGACGACAACAACAGAGACCTCCGAGACGACGACGTCAGAGAATTCGAGCGCTACCGCCGCGACTGCGAGTGAAGCGGCCGCGGCAACGACCTCTACCTCCTCGACGTCCACCGCTACTGCCCCGGCCGTCTCGAGCGCCTCAACAACGACATCGACGACGACGACGTAATCATCGGAGAACTACTCCAGCTCGAGTGCGAGCACCACGACCACGAGTTCCAGCGACAGCAGCACAACGAGCACTTCTACGAGCTCGACTACCTCAACCGACTCGACGACGGCGGCGGAAGACCCCACGAGCGGCGGCGCTGTAGCCGCTGTTGTCCCGGCGTCGGGTGCGGGCACTTCTACTAGTAGCACGGCGTCTACGACATCAAATGAGGCGGCGACCTCATCCTCGTCAACGACGACGACAGCGTCTGAGGGCGCGATAATCACGGGCTCCACCACCACCACCACGACCACCAGTACCACGACCGAAGGCACGGGTACGACGACTGAAGGCACGGGTACGACGACCGAAACCACGGGCACGACGACCGAAACCACGGGTGCGGCGACGGGCGCTGCAACCGGTACATCCGGCACTAGCATTTCTGCCACGACGGCGGGTGGCGCGACCACTAGTTCAATCACGACAACAGCATCAAATTCTGGCTCAACGACCACCACACCGTCAACCTCGTCCACCTCCAAGCCGGCCGCTTCCACGTCTGCCTCATCAACGACCACCGATGACGAGGAAGACGACGACGAGGCCGCTGCACTGACGTTGCAGACCTGGTTCCTCGAGAATGTGAAGGACGGCGAGACGCAGCTCATGGTGGGCGCCAAGGGCACGCTCGTCGCGCTTGGCGACAGCTACCAGATCTGCAGCGGCGACCCGGCGCTCGTCTCGCGCTCGTCAACGATTGCCCCGAATGGCGGCTGCCCGGACGCTCTCACGGCCGTCAACACCTCGTGCACGTGCCTGTCGGGTTACGAGGAGAGCGCTACGAACTGGCAGTTTGTCGTGGACGAGAAGAGCGACGGCGCCGACACGTTCCCGCTCTCGCTGACGTCGTCAGACGTGCTCGAGGTGACCACCATCCGCTCCTTCTGGGTCTCCTCCGCGCTCCACACTCTGTAAGTTCAACTTGCTTTTGTCTGCTTCACATTCTGTCGGCACTCAACTGACGTGTCTATCTCCGTTTAGGACGATCGTCGGCTCGGGCGGCGCCCCCGTCGCGCTCGCATTCGTGCCGGAGAACCGCGTGGCCACGGGCAACGCGCTGCCGCTCGTCCAGAGCCGCAACTCGTCCTCCCTTAACGTCTCCACAGTGTGAGTTGCCTCGGTGTCGTTGTGATGAGTACACACTCTTCTGACCAACGTCGTGTGTAAATTGACGTCCACCCAGTGAGATCTACAATGTCGACTTGCACTCCGTCGCCACCTCGGCGACCGACTTCCTGCCCGCGACCGCCACCAGCGTGTACGTTCACCAGCATTTCCACCGACTCCGCTGTTGGTGCCGCAATGCTAACGTGTGTTCCGAACCTCACGCTCTGCCTTCCACAGCACCATGCGCAACTGTAACCTCTCGGCGTTCGGCTCGGCCTTCCTCGCGGACCTCGGCGCCGTTCGCATCCTGTAAGTGCTTTATGTTGAGCGTCCAACGAGCCATGGGCGGGAGACTCACATACCTACGACCGTGTTCTCCACAGTGATCTGTCCGTCAACGACCTCGAGACCGCGTACGCGGGCGGCGCCGCCTCTGGCTCCTGCGAAAACGCCCTTTGCGCCGTCGAGGAATAGTACGTGAGCCTGCAGCGCATGCGGTATTGCACCTTTTTACCATCCGACTAACCTCATCATGACGACGATCTCTCCCCGCAGCAACCTCTCGCACAACGCGCTCACGGCGCTGCCCGCCGTCGCGCTCAACTCCTCTACCCTCACCAAGCTGTGAGTTTGAGCTTTCGATTGCCTAGAGGATGACTGATCAACACGTCTAACGCACCGTCTCAATGCGCAGGTACCTGCATAGCAACGTCATCACGGACTGGAACGTGACAGCGGTCGAGTTCGCCCAGATCCAGGTGCTCGCAGCGTTCACGGCCGACGGTGCTCTTGCCGGTGCTTCATGCGAGGGTGGTGCGTGGCAGACCGCGCACGGCGTCGAGTTCTGCGTCCTGGGCGCTAGCACACAGACGGCGCACACCCCCGTTCCTGTCGGCAGCGATGGCAGCGAGTCCGGCGGCGGAGGGCTTCCGTACCTTGCGTACTGGGCGATCGGCGGCGCTGCGCTGGTGCTGGTGCTGCTGCTCGCGCTGATCTGGCAGCGTCGCTCGCACCGGTCCCGTCGGCTCTCGGCTGTTGCCAATACGCCTGTGGACGATGCCAACGCGGTCTTTGCGCCCAGCCCGGCCGTCGCCGCTGCCATGCGCGCGTCTCCCAACCAGGCGCCTGCCCAGGGCGCTGGTGCCGGTGCCGGGGCTGCTGAAGCTCCCGCTTCGGGTGCTGCCGTCCCTGTTTCGGGCGTCGCTGCGGCTGGCGCTGCTGGCGCTGCTGGCGCAGTGGTGGCCGCGATGGTCGCGTTCTCGCGCAAGACCTCGAGCAACAACAACCACGACGAAGACTACACGCACGACGTACTGAAGGTGCGGCTGCTGCGTGACCCTCAGCTTGCGGAGCGCCGCATCCCTGCGTCCGACCTGAAGCTGGGCCGCTGCATCAGCCGCGGCGGCTTCGGTCTGGTGTTCGTGGGCGATCTGCGCGGTCGGCAAGTGGCCGTCAAGAAGATTCGCAATGACCGCACGGTCAAGACGGAGCAAATCGAGCAGTTTATCCGCGAGATCTCGCTCATCGCGACGCTGCACCACCCGCGCATCGTCGAGTTCATCGGCGTCTCGTGGGAAAGCACGCTCGCGGACCTGGCGGTGGTGACGGAGATCATGGAGCGCGGCGACCTGCGCAACGTGACGCGCGGCTTCAAGCGCCATGGCTACCGACTCACGTGGGAGGCGCACAAGAACCGCATTGCGCTTCACGTGGCGCAGGCGCTCGAGTACCTGCACTCGCGCACGCCGGCGGTGGTGCATCGTGACCTCAAGGCCAAGAACGTGCTGCTGAACGTCGAGATGGAGGCCAAGCTCAGCGACTTTGGCATCGCTCGGGAGCGGCCGGACGAGGCCTCGCAGATGATGACGGCGGGAATCGGCACGTCCTTCTGGATCGCGCCCGAGGTGCTCATGGGCCGCGACTACGACGAGCGCGCCGACATCTACTCGTTTGGCGTCGTGCTCTCGGAGCTCGACACGGACGACTACCCGTACTGGAACGCGAGCAACCCGCCGCAAGGCAAGGCTCAGGAGAACGAGATCTTGCGCCAGGTCGCTGCTGGCGATCGCCGCCCGGCCTTTGGCGCTGACTGCCCTGCCCCGATCCTTGCTATCGCCGCGCGCTGCCTTCAGGCCGAGCCCAGCGACCGTCCCAGCGCCGCCAAACTCGTTGTTCTGCTCCAGCAACTCGAGCGCGAGGGTGTGGCGAGTGGGACTGCGACGACAGCGACGACGACCACCGCTGCTCCCAGCCGCGAGTCAACGTACATCATCACTACACGCTCCAGCATGCCGTCGACCGAGTTCCCGGCCAACCGCGCGAGCTACTCGCGGATTCAGAACTCGCTGTCTCGCAGCGGCAGCGGACGCAACAATCGCTCGCCGCTGCCGTCGCCCCCGACCGTGCGGCCTGCCGGCGCTGGTGCTGCGGCTGCGGCCGGTGGAGCCACAACCACCGTCACGACGACCACAACCACGAGTACCTCTGCTGGTGCAGCCAAGCCACCTGTGCGGAAGGAGGCGACGACGCAGCAGCGCGTGATTGTGACGGGCGAGCAGCGCGAGATGGTCGTGCCTCCGCGGCCGTCGGTTGCTGGGGCGTCCGGAACGGTCGTGACGCGCACGGTGACGTCGTCCACTAGGGCGCTGCCTCCTCGAGCGGCACGTCAGACGACCACGACCACGACGAGAACAACGACGGCTCGTCCTGAAAGTGCGGCGTCAAGCCTGAAGCAACAGCAGCAGAGCACGGTGGTGCGCAAGACGTCGACCTCGCAGCGCAGCGAGGGCAGCGACACCGAGGAGCAGAAGAGCGGCAGCCAGACAGAGTACAAGTGGATCCTCTACTGAGTCTGGCGCGACGGATGCGGGCGTATTTAATCGACGAGGCGGGCGACAAGCCGATCCGTGTCGCGTGTGTAGGCTGTAGATGATCAGTGATCAGCGTTACTGTGCATTGTTTCATGCGTGTGCTTTTGCATTTTAGCTGGAGAATGAACGTTTGACAAGCAAGCGTGCCTCGTTTCATATCACGGTCAATTATATCGGCCCCACGCTGTCTCGCGACCACGATAGCCACTTGTGCAGGCTCCTGCGGTTGTTGCCACTCGCAGCGTTGATGCACTTGATGCGTCCCCATGCCGCGTCTGCTGTTGCACTAGTTGAGACCGCTGTTGCCTCCGCGCTCTCATACTGCATACTGAACCATTGGACCACCTCCAAGTGGCCGATCCTGGCTGCCGAAGCGCAGAGCCGCTGTACCAGCTGAGGCGACGCCGTGTGGCGCTCGTTCACCCACTCCAGCATACGAAAGTCGGCGTGCTCGGCTGCCGACGCCATGGCTACATCCAGCATCTCGCCTGTGGGGTGAACCCGTGCCAGTTCCCCTGACTGCATGCGAATCCATCGAATCACAGCAAATTGGCGGCCTTGTATCGCTGAATGGAGCGCGGCGGCGAGCGCACTAGACAAAGCACCACCATCGGAATCACCGCGCCTGAACGTCTGAACAGCCCACTTGACGACTTCGAGGTGGCCATTCCTGGCGGCATACAGCACCGCAACCCGAGACAACACATCGCTGGCATCTGCGTCTGGCGACTCCAACAGGAACCGCACGATTGCTGCGTGACCACGCTGAGCGGCAACTAGCATCGCCCTCATCAAGTGGAGGGTCCTTTGGCTAATAGCAGTTCTCCCACCTCGAGGTTGAATGGGATTGCCGGCGTCGCACTCGCTGCATCGATGACCAAGCAGCCAGCGCACCACGTCCTCGTGGTTGTGCGTGGCTGCATTAACCAAAGCGTCACACTTGCAGCCTTGATTGCACTGGTCGAACAGGAACTTGACCATCTCCAGGTGGCCGCTACCCGCGGCTTCGCTGACTGTAGCTGCCGTCACGCTCATCGCTCTTGAGAGGGTGCGACCACCGTCTTCTCCGTCATCAGCAGTCCGAATAAGCCACTTCACACTGGCCAGTGGCCTCCTCCAGCGGCAGCGTCCAGTGCGCGTGGAGTACAGCCCTCCGACCGATTGGCGTGCAGATATTTGACGACCTCCAGATGACCGTTGGCGGCAGCTCCGTCCATCGCGTCAGTCGTACACCCTTCCGTCCGTTGCACATGAAGAAACTGAACGAGCAAGAGGTGTCCATTGCGAGCGGCGCCATCCATGGCGCGGACTGTGCATCCTTCGCTTCGGTTGTCGTGCAGCCAGCGCACGACGTCGAGGTGGCCGTTGGCTGCCGCCTGGTCCATCGCATTGGTGGTGCATCCATGCTCCGGTCGGTTGTAATGGAACCACTGGACGTCTTCCAGTCGTCCGCATGAGGCCGCAAAGTCCATCCTCCACTTGGTGCACTCGGGTCGGACGGCTCTCGCTCGTCTGCTATCGGGGCTTCCCCAACACTGTCGGCAGTATGAACACTCCAGTCGGCGCTGTTTCGCACCGATTCCGTCGTACGGTCCAGTGTGCGCTTCGTCGTCGAGTAGCCACTCTGAAGGCAGCTCGAAGCGCGTGACAAGCCACTCGATAACGCGAAGATGTGCGTGCTGAGCTGCAATTTTAAACGCAGAGGCGTGCCTTTCAGGTCGATTGCTGTCGTCGGGGGTTCCCAGCTCCGCCACCAAGCGCACCATCTCGAGATCGCCCGACTTGGCCGCCACCTTTAGCACGTCGCATGAGAAGAACGCCCGCAGCTCCTCCTCGGTGTACACAGGCTCGTGCGCCTGCCGATTGTCTCCTTCCCCTCGCAACTTGGCGTGCAGCCATCGGAGCGCGTCGCGTTGGCCCCCAAGCACGGCCATGCGCACCATCTCCTCATCGATTAGGCACTGGAACGCGCCGTAGATCTTGTCCATGAGCTCTACGTCGCCCACGTACGCCAAGGCTGCGACCGCCCGCCGCGCGCGCCATCGCTTGACGAGGAAGTGGACGTTTCGGTCGTTGGCGAGAACGTCGACGAGGAAGAAGGCGAGCTCCCGCCGCCCGTGCGCGACCACGTCCAGCATATCGAACAACGACGGCTTGAGCAGGAAGAGCGCGAGAATGTCCACGAGACCGGGGATCGACAAGACGCGCGGCGCACAAGCGCTGAGCACCGCGCGGACGCTCGTCAGCGGCATCTTTGGCGAACTATTTGCTCACTCGGTCAGTGATGCGATGGGCATCATAACTCACAATGTACTATAATGTGTTATTATTATGTACCCATGTTAAAGTCCGTCGTCACTTCAATGCAAATGGCAAAAGATCGCTACAGTCTCGAATAACTAAATATATTACCGTGCAAGAATGCACTCAACGTGACGAGCTCGACTCAACTCGACTTACGCTGTTGAGCCACTTGCGGATGCGCCAATGGTCCATGTCCCACGTTAAGCGAACGAACGCGGCGTGGTCTTGTGGCGTGAACGTCCAGTTTGTCGGCGTTGCTGCGTCCGTACACCCGCTAGCTTCGCCTCCTGGAGGATGTTCGCTGAGAAGCCACTGCGCGACCTCGAGTTGACCATGCCTGACCGCTTCTTCCATCACTGTGTTGGCGTCGAAGCTCGCACTTTGCTCACGCACCCACTCGAGCATGCCGAAGTCTGCGTATTGTGCGGCGACCACCAGCCCGCGGGTGACAACTTCTGCCCCGAGATCCCGTGGTCGGAGAGCGCCAGAGAAGTTGGGAAGACCGCAGATCCAGCGGCACACAGCGACATGGCAATTGGAAACAGCAAGTCTGAGCGCATCGGCTAGCGTCTCACCCATTGCTACAGCGCATTGATGCCCGCTTTCACGATGAAAAAGCCACTTGGCGACCTCCAGTTGCCCGTTTGCGGCTGCTCCGATCAAAGCGAAGCGCAGCAAGCCGTTCGTGCCACAAGGTGGTGGTGGAGTCTCCATAGTAGTCGTCTCCAAATCATCAGAGTCGATATGCAAATGCGAGCACAGCAATCGAACCATTGTTAGGTGGCCATGTGCGGCAGCGCTCTCGATTGCCAGCATCACGTTGGGGACTGTTCGTGACGTTGTGCGGCCGGTCGTCGCACTGACATTGCTGGTTTCAACGATGGCAGTGCAATCGGTGTGTCGATGCTCAAGCAGCCAGCGCACAATATTTTGGTGGTTGTCGCGCGCCGCTCGATCGAGTGCAGACCCAGTGCCCCCCCTTCATACCGTTGGCGTCCAGGAACGTGACCATTTCGAGATGCCCCTTTGCCGCTGCATCGACCAAGGCCTCGCCTCTCACATCACATGTCACGGTCGCGAACGCTTGCGGTCGCGTTGTGGAGTAGCCACCTGACCACAGACAAGTGGCCGCTGCCCACGGCCCCGATGATCGCATCACTCGTGACATCTTGCAGTTGGTTTTCGTGAAGATACTGGACGATTTGCAGGTGCCCCTTGGTTACTGCCCCGCTCATGGCCTTCGCCGTGCAGCCCTCCGACCTGTGCTGATGGAGAAACTGCACGACTTGCAGGTGTCCGTTTTTGGCTGCATCATCCATGGCGCGGACCGTGCATCCTTCGCTGCGGTTCTCATGAAGCCACTCGACGACGTCGAGGTGTCCCCCTCCGGCCGCAGCGTCCATTGCCGTTGTGGTGCACCCATGCCTTGATCGGTTCTCGTGGAACCACAACACGTCTTCCAGTCGCCCAAGCGCTGCGGCGTGGCCCATTTTCCCCATTGAACACCATCTAAAACCTTGTCTGGCGCTGGCGCGAGATCGTCCGCAACTCGCGCACGGCCCGATGTGCAACCCAATCGACACCACCCCACCCATACCAACAGTACGCGGCCCCGTATGGGCGTCGTTCTCCAGCTCTCACCGCGGAGGCAGCTCAAAGCGCGGCCGGAGCCACTCGACAATCGTATCGTGTCCGTGACTCGCAGCCGCTTTTGCAGCCGACTTTGGCGCGGATCGGTACCATTTCAAGGCCCCCAACCTGACGCAAGTGCCGTTCATCAGCTCCAGGAGCGTCTGCAGCACCACCAGGTCGCCGTTCTCGGCTGCGACGTCAAGCAGCTTCGGTGAGAAGATCCGGAAAAGATCCTTGTCCGAGGACTCAGGCGCGTCCGTGCCTTCTATTTGTTCGTTTCGCTGCAGCTTTGCGTGCAGCCACCGCAGCGTCTCGAGTTGGCCGCCGCGCACCGCCTCATACACCATTACTTCGTCGATCTGGCACGGGAAAGCGCTAGAAACCCTCTCCAGGATCACGACATCGCCCAAGCGGACGGCCGCCGTCATAACCAGCCGCGCGCGCCGCCGCCTGTCGAGAAAGTGGACGTTCGAGTCGCGCATCAGCTGCTCGAGGAGGAACCACGCAAGCTCGCGCCGCCCGCGGTCGATGGCGCTGTTGATCACGGACACGGTCGTCGGGAGGAGGAAGCGCAGCGACGCGAGGAGCGCGGGCCGCCAGCACGACGCCGACGCTAACGACCAGCATCGCTGTAAGAACCGCGCTTCAGGTCTCCTCTCTTGACAAATGCATCCACAAACTCGATCCGATCACCCAGCGTGTTTGTCAAGTACTTCGCATGTAATGAAATATGTTACAAACTGAAGAAACTGTGGGTTAATGTGTGCTGATTCTAACGCAAAATTTAACACATTACAGTACACGAACATTCCACCATCTTTTTCAAGCTTTATTTGTCCCCATCCTTGTGGGTTGGTCAGGCGGTGCTGCAACGCCGAACGCGGTCGCCCACGCTGGGTTCTCGCGCGCGTGGAAGGTGTATCCTGCTCGTCCCTGGCGCCCGGAAGACGCGCGAATGTTCGCTGTGCTTCACAGACGGAGACGCAAGGACGCATGACGCCGTCAGTCCGCGCGGCCGAAATAGAAAAACTGGAAACTTGCACTGGCAACAAGGGCGCCACGAACTGAACCAGAGAGAAAGAGAGTCCACCCCCTTTCTCCCTCGCACGAACTCCCTCTCCAGCTAATATGGCCAGCAGCGGCGGACGGACGGACCACGCCGGTCGATCCGTCGACTTGATGCACCAGTTGATCGGCCGAAACGTCGGGAATCAACTCGCTGTTGAGTTGAGTCAGTCGACGAGTTCGCGGAGCGAGTGAACGCCTTACGCTGTGTTCCACGCGGGGCTCCATTGAACGAGTCGACCGCTGGCCGTCAGTTGTCGCCGTCGCCTCTTGGTCAATTGACCACGAGCCGCTCTCGGACTCGGCTAGCGGCGGGAACTCGGACGTCCGAGCGCTCGGCGGATCGCCAATGCCGGCTCGAACAGTCGCTCTGCTGTCGGTTCTTCTCGCAGTAGTGCTAGCGGTCGCCGCCGGAGCGAACGCGACCGCAGTAGCGGCCCTGCAGACGTGGTTCGTGGACAACTTCCAGGACGGCGAGACGCAGCTCGTGGCCGGTGTCAGCGCCGACCGTGCGGCGCTTGGAGACGAGCATCTTGTGTGCGGCGGCCTCCCAGCACTGCAGACCCGCTCGTCGACTGTGCCGTCCAATGGAGCCTGCCCGGATGTGTTCACGGCTGTCAACGGTTCGTGCACGTGCCTCACGGGGCTGTCGAGCGACTCGGAGACCTGGAACTTGCACGTCCGGCCGAAATCGTCGACGGACCCGAGCCGCGGAACTGCCAATGGAGACTCATTTCCTGCCACGCAGGCAGCGACGGAGGTTCTCGAGATCGACGCAATCCGGTCGCTGTGGGCGCCAACGACGCTGCACACGCTGTACGTTGCGATGATCTTGCTGCGCTTCACCGCGATCGACACTGACGATGACCGCTGTTCTTCGTGGTTGAAGGCGGTTCGTGGGCGTCGGCAGCTCGCCTGTGACGCTCACGTTCGTGCCAGACGACCGATCGGGTGTCGGCAACACGTCGCCAATTGCACAGGCGGCTGGGGCGTCCGTTAATGTGACTACCATGTAAGACCACGACGCGTTCGGCGCGTTTACGAAGGCCACTAACAAGCTCTCTTTGCTCTCCATGCGACCGTCTGGACTCCCGCCGCAGCGAATTCACCAACATCGACTTGTCCGCGACGGCAGTCACCGCCGGCGCGTTGCTCCCGTCGTCTGCGATCGACATGTAAGTCGCGTAACCGGGTTGCTAGCGCTGCCTGCTCTCGACAGTATCGTATTGATCGTGCCTTTCTGGATTGTGCCGCAGAACCCTCCGCGATTGCAACATTTCGTCGTTTGGTTACGACTTTGCGGCGGACCTCGGCAACGTCAAGTCCGTGTAAGTACGATCAGTCGTATAACGCTCTTTGTGAGGTGCTCTCGGGTTGCTCTGCTCACCGAATCGACTCTGATGCACGCACTGATCGTGTCTATTGCCGGTTTGACCAGTGATTTATCGCTAAACAAGCTCACCAAGTCTTACGCCGGCTCGACCGTCTACAGCGCGTGCTCCCACTCGCTCTGCGCTCTCGAGGAGTTGTAAGTCGCGCGCTTGGCCTAGCCACCACCCAGATGCTGCTTCGTCAATTCGTCAGAACTGACGCTGGTGTTGTGGCCTGTGCAGCAACATCTCTTTTAACCGCATCACGACGTTCCCGAGCACCGCGATGAATATCAAGACGCTGCGCAAACTGTACGGAATCCGCAATGAGCTCGCTCAATGCTCACTGCAAGCTAAACGTGGCTGATCGTACCTGGCAGATACATACAAGGAAACCCGCTGAGCGACTGGAACGTGACCACCACCATTTTTGAGCTCATCGAGGGCCTCGACGAGCTTGTGGCAGACACTCCTGAGGAGTCCACACTTGTGTGCGACCGCGGCCAGTGGAAGACCGCTCACGGTGTCAGCTTTTGCGTCTCCAGCGATGGCGACGATGCCTCCGTCTCGGGCGAAACTACAGCAGGTACGAGGCAAGGACACCTTCGCAGAATAGTAGCGTGTTAGATCGACTTACTGGTCAAACTACTGCGTCCAATTAGACACAACGACGACCGCGCTCAAGTACGCGGCAATCGCTGGCGCATTATTAGTCGTGGCCCTCGTGGTTGTCCTGGTATGGCAGCGACGGCGCTACAACGCCGAGCGGCGTCAAGGCGAGCATCGACCCGACGGCTATTCGTCCAATCGATTCGGGCAATCCTCCGCTATGGGGACGACGACGCGCGGCGAGAACGACGCGGCCCGAGCCCTAATACTCCGCGAGTCGCACTTGGCGGCACGTCGCGTGGACTACCGCGACATCAAGCTCACCAAGTGCCTCAGTCGCGGCGGCTTCGGGCTCGTGTTCGTGGGCGAGCTGCACGGTCGACGCGTCGCGGTCAAGAAGATGCGCGCGGACCTAGGCGTTGAATTTCACCAACTCGAGCTGTTCGTACGCGAGATCGCACTCATGGCGCGGCTACAGCACGAGCGGATCGTCGAGTTCGTGGGCGTCGCGTGGGAGGCCGCGTCGCTGATCGACCTTGCCGCAATCACCGAGCTTATGGAGGGTGGCGACTTGCGTGAAGTGCTGTACTACCACAACGTTCGGCGGCAGAACCACACGCACACTGGCTCGACATCGTCACAAGAGGAGCAGGAGGTGAAGGAGGAGGTCGTCGATGAAGGCGGGGCGTTGACGTGGTCGGGCGCGAAACTCAAGATCGCGCTGCACGTCGCGCAAGCGCTTGCGTATCTCCATTCTCGATCGCCACCAGTCGTGCACCGCGACCTCAAGTCCAAGAACGTGCTGTTGACGTCGGAGCTGGACGCCAAGCTGGGCGATTTCGGCATCTCCCGCGAGCGACCGGACGAGACCGACCAGATGATGACCGCGGGCATGGGCACGAACTTCTGGATCGCGCCAGAGGTGCTGCTGGGCGAGGACTACGACGAGCGCGCCGATATCTTCTCGTTTGGCGTCGTGCTGTCCGAGATCGACACGGACGACTTCCCGTACTGGAACGCCGAGCACCCCGCGGGCGGCAAGGTCGAGGAGGGGGAGATCCTGCAGCTCGTGGCTATGGGACGGAAGCGTCCGGCGTTCTCGCCCGAGTGCCCGCCCGCGATCTTGGCGCTCGCGAGTCGGTGCCTCTCCGTGTCGCCCCACGAACGGCCTAGCGCTGTCGAGCTTGCTTACCACCTCGGGCGGCTAGAGCCCAAGTGGCTCGAACGGCAGCGGCCAGAGTCGGTGAAGAACAGTAGTTTCTGTCTGGATGCGGACGGAGTGGTGGAGTACGAGGACGCCGAGTGGATGCTGAGCGGGGACTACAGCGATATGAGCGACTTTAGCGACTTTGACGAGGACAAGAGGCTCGACTCGAGGAGGCACCGGCGGCTGGACGACTCGGCGCGCGCCGTGAGGATTCGCCAGGAAGGCATTTACTCGTAACAGGGGCGTACTCAAGCTGTCAGTCGACGGTGTTGTAACATTTAGCTATAGAGTTCTAGAGCACTGTGGTTGAAGTGGGTGCCGAGGATGGAAGCGCACGGAGTCGTCGTCGTCGTCGGGCTCTCGCTGCGATCGCTCGGCGTCGAGCTGGTCGAGAACCAGGCTCATGGACAGCTTCGCTCTGACGGATCGGCGCACCCATCGGTGGCTGACACCGCAGTTGGGCGCAACCAGGACGAGTCGGCCTGGTTGTGCGTGCCCCACTCCCGACCGTGGCAGTCGGGTCGGACGGTTGCACCGCTCAAAGTAGCCGCGCAATGGCGACTTGCGACGAGTGCAACGGTCGAGCAAGCCGCCTCTGGACTGTATCAGACGTCAGCCAGGCTCGACAGGCGATGGTCGGTGCGATCAGGCGAGACGGTCACCACATCAGAGCGTGCAGGTATATTTCGTCGGGAGGAGACCATTGTGGTGACGTGTTCAGTGAACACTGTTCAGCAATACAGGATACTCAAGGCGGGTCGCCGGACGAATGCCGGCAGGTTGAAGCAGGGCCCCGCGCGGACGAATCTTCAGTTTATCAGACCATTCCGCGGGAACTGGAGGACGAAGCGAAGGGGAGAACCGCACGCAGAGCCGAGTGCGCTCCGACGGCATGTTCCACCATCACCAGCACGAATACTGCGCATTTATTCGCGACGAGCCGCCGTTCCATCCGCGTGGCCACAGCCATCGCCCAACGGCGTTGGCGCTTACGATCACCTGATGCCTCGCTCACTGCAGCGTTCGAACACTGGTATTGTATACCGTAGGTACTATGCACTAGTTCTGTGTGTACAGTGTACAGTGTACCGTGAGCCTGGACTTCTGGATTGATCGGGAGTTGATCCGAATCAGAAGGTTGAAGCGGGTCAGCGTTGTCAACTTCGCCCTAGCCCTCGACGTGGCCTTCTGCCCGTTCCGAACTTATCGAGTGCAACTCAGATTTTTTCTGCACGCACGCTGCGGTTACGTACAGTACGGTTCAGTCGCTGGTGCCAAATGCGGCCGTAACTTTGCCTGTGTTTTTGCGTGGGGAAGCGGGCGGAAAGTGGCACGCGGGAGGGACACGAGCACGCAAGCTCGCTTGTGTGTGGACGGAAGGCATGAATCTCCGAGATCGTCTCAGTCTCTGTGCCGGCTCGGTCGGCTCGACGGCAAGTCCAAAAGCCGGACACCAACTGAGACTGGTCGGCGCCGCATTACTTATAGTACAGTACTGTATGCGCCCGGCAGTCGTTGATTTCTTTCTATCGGAAACCTTGCTCCGTAAGCAGCCCCATACCGTAATACTGTACACTTGCAGGTTGAGCTCATTGTGAAGCACAGAGCGGCAACTGCCAGGCACGCCATTTCGATTCCGTTTCCTCCCGCAAACGGTGGAAACCATGCCGCCATCAGCATTTCGCCACGCCCGCCTAATGCTTCCGTCCAGATCCTGTGACTCGTTTATTATTTTTCTGTGGATATTTCCCCCAGTGTTCAAAGGTGCCGCCAACAGGCCGTTTCTGAACCGATGGTCGACTAAAGCGCTCCCCGTCAAGACCGTCGCGTCGCCCATCCCTCTGTCTTACACTAACCAAGGTGTTTAATTTACGCGTTGTCCCTCCTTGCCAGTTTCGAAGCCATGACCGCGAAAAAAGGAAGGAAAATCTGGCAGAAGAGCCGCGACGTGGAGAGGGGGCACTACAGCACAGCCCCATCCCTTGCTCTCAGGCAGGCTCTCTCTCCCTCTCTTGATCGTGTGTGCAGCTCGATACTGTACCGTACCCTGCTCGATACAAAACCCAAGTAATTTGCACCGAAGGTTCACGTTCACAGTGAACGGCTCGCGTCGACCGCCACCCCCCAAACTGCACGCACGCCGCGGCGCTCGCGCGCCTAACTTACTGGAATTACATTCACACGTGAAAGCCGCGTCCGAGTCGCGCGTCTCCGAGTCATCCGCTCCGCATCCAGCGCGTTTGGCACTAGCCCAATTCCTCGCGCGGGCGTCGGGCGGTCTTATAGCTCCTTCGCGCAGGTTCACTCGTTAGCACACGCTTCCGCAGCAGAGCGTGTGCTAAAAGCGACAAGGGCGCAGGTTCCATCTTATTTTCCGTCCTTTCCCGGTTAGCACAGGATAGCAAACCATGGTACTCGTCGGAGCGCGGCGGAGGTTGATGGCGACGATGGGTCTCGTGCTGGTGGCGATGCTGGCGGCGCGCGGGGCCGACGCGCAGAGCTCGTCCACGTCCGCGTCGATGTCGTCCAGCGGCAGCGGCGATGAGATCGACTCGCAGGTCAAGGCGTGGCTGGAGAACTACCTGGAGGACGGCGAGTCGCGGCTCTTCCCGAACGACATCAAGAGCGTCTGGGGCAGCACGATCGGCAGCAGCCTGACTGCCAACTGGAAGGCGCTGCCCGTCGTGTGCGACAGCATGCCCTCCATCCAGACCAAGTCGTCCACGCTCACGCCCAACGGCGGCTGCCCCGACGTGTACACGAGCGCCGGCGTCTCGTGCACCTGTCTCGAGGGCTACAACGGCACCACCGACTGGACGTTCCGCGTCGCCGCGCGCGGGGACCTGACCGCCCGCCCGCTCACGCAGAACGCCGGCGACGTGCTCGAGATCACGTCCATGGTCACGCTGGTCGCGCCCTCGGACCTCGTGTCTGTGTACGTTTCGCGGCCTTCTTCATCGTGGAGTCAGTGAGTAAACCTGGTCACTTACCCGCGCTACTGTGATGTATGCAGGAGCATCGTCGGGGACGACGAGACCGACTACTTCTCGCTCAACGTGACGGCGGAGGCCACGGGCTGGAGCGACTTCGACACGTCCGACCCGTCGCTCGTCGAGACGAGCACTACCTCGGTGCTCACGACAGTGTGCGTTCACCACTGGACCAGGCGCTGGCCTAGTGATACGTACATGCTGACTTTGCCGCTCGCCGTTGATTTCACCTGACAGGACGCTGGAGAACATTGACCTGGACTCGGCGCTGTCGTCGACGACCGAGTACCTCCCGCTCACGCTCGAGACGATGTACGCACTTGCGCCTCTTCGATTTGATGCTTCTATCGCTCCGTGTTCTGACCTCCTTGCTGGGTCGTTCCTACGATGTGATGTTGCAGCACGCTGCGCCACTGCAACATTAGCGAGATCACGGCGACGTTCCTGCAGGGCATGGCGAGTCTGGCGACGCTGTAAGTTGGCTGACCTCCTTGTGTGTGGCCTTTGCTGCCGCCACTAACGTGAATGCGCACCCGATAACAATGTTACAGGGATCTCTCGCAGAACAAGCTGCACGGGTCGTACTCGCGCATCTCGGCGCAAATGTGCTCGGCCAACCCGTGTCCGCTCCAGTCCATGTAAGCTACCGGCTTCCTCTCATAACGTTCGAGCGAGGCCTGTACTGACGATTGTGCATCACTTCTTCATCCATTCCCACCGCAGCAACTTGACGGGCAACGGCTTCAACGACATCCCGTACCGACTGTTCTACCTGAACCAGCTCGACAGCCTGTAAGTCTCGCGACCCTCTGATCGGTGTCATAATTCTTTAGCGGTGTTGGCGTTGCCTCCGATCACTGACGACGTGCTCTGCCACTGTTTCAGGTACTTGATCGACAACCCGATCGACAACTATACGATCAGTGACGACTTCTTCAATGAAATCGCCGGGCTCACCAACTTTAACATCAACGCGCCCGACGACTCGTACAACTGCTCCAACGGCACGTGGACCGCGACGCACAACGTTGAGTTCTGCGTGCTGAACAGCACGTCGTCCAGTGGAGGTGCGCACTCTGTTCGCCTTGATCGTTTCCCGAAAATTGGTCAAATTCACTAACGAAGTGGTTTATCCCTCTTTCGCGACTATCGTCGAAATGCAGCCACGACAACGACGGAGTCGAGCTCGAGCAGCAACTCGTACTTAATCTACGTGGTGGTGGCCGGTTGTGTCGTCATCGCCATCCTGCTGTTCGTGTTTGTTCGCCAGCGTCGCGCTCACCAACGTCGCAAGCAGCAGGAGCACAACAACTCTATGTTCGGTCACACGCTGTCGTTCGACTCGCACTTCACAGCCAACACGAACATCATCAACGACCCGCTCATCATCGCGCACCGCATCCCTTTCAAGGACGTCAAGGTGGCAAATTGCATCAACAAGGGCGGCTTCGGGCTCGTCTACAGCGGCGTGTACAACCGGCGGCGCGTCGCCATCAAGCGCATCCGCTCGGACCTATGCTCGGACATGAAGCACGTCGAGGCGTTCATGAAGGAGATCTGCCTCATCTCGACACTTGAGCACCCGCGTATCGTTGAGTTCATCGGTGTGGCCTGGGACACGCTGCGCAACCTGAGCGCGGTCACCGAGTACATGGAGCGTGGGGACCTTCGCGAGGTGCTGCACTCGTTCCAGCTGCGCAACATGCCGCTCACGTGGGACGCGCACAAGACTCGCATTTCGCTGCACATTGCGGAAGCGCTCATGTACCTGCACTCGCTCAACCCGAAGCTCATCCACCGCGACCTCAAGTCCAAGAACGTGCTGCTCAACACGGACATGGACGCCAAGCTGAGCGACTTTGGCGTGTCGCGTGAGCGCCACTTCGAGGAGACGCACATGACGGCGGGCATCGGGACGTCTTTCTGGATCGCGCCCGAGGTGCTGCTCGGCAAGGACTACGACGAGCGCGCCGACATTTTCTCGTTCGGCGTCGTGCTCTCGGAGATTGACACGGAGGACTACCCGTACTGGAACGCCAAGAACCCTCCGCAGGGCGGTAAAGTGGAGGAGACGGCCATTCTGCGCATGGTCGCGAGCGGCGAGCTCGTGCCCGACTTCTCGGACAAGTGCCCGCCGGCCGTGCACAACATCGCCATGCAGTGCCTGCACGTGGACCCGAAGGAGCGCCCGACTGCCGCGGAGCTCGCGTACATGTTCAAGCAGTTGCTGCCGACCAACGGTTCGGTGTCGTCGAACGCGTCTGGCTCGTCGTCGCAGCGGTCATTCGCCTAATCGAGTGGCGCGTGAGGTGGAGGTCTCCGGTGGTGAGAGAGGCGGTGAGTGGACGGCGGCGGCGAGCTTGATCGTGGACATCAGGTGTTCGATGAGCAGCGCGTCGCGTTGACCGTGGCGGAAGTGGAGGGGAGTAGCATGCGACGAGTGGTGGCGGTGAGCAGTCGAGTGCTGTCTGTGGCTTTTTGGCTTATATTTCATTCGATGATACAGTCTATCCTCTGTTTTTCGCGAAAGTGGGACAAATCACAAATGAAGGGGATAGAAAATCGCATCAAATAAAATCCGTCCACGTATTGAATTAATGTTGAGTTAAAGAATTAAATAAGGCCAGAGTGCCGCCAACAGTTCCTAATCGAATCTGGCGAGATCTCTGCCCAGGCTTCACTGACCCATTTAAAGGCTGAGAACATGTTGACCGGCTTTTTCGGCCCAGGCGGCATATTACCTTTACGCCGCTCGAAAAAAGCGTGAAGAGAGGCCGCGCGTTTCTTC
>JAADYG010000123.1:0-56661 GCA_023338115.1 Phytopythium boreale
GGGGGGGGGGGGGGGGGGGGGGGGGCGAGAGACGGAGATGTGTGTCTTTGTACCCGCTCGAGTTCGCGACATGTTGGGCGCGGAGCAACGTGCTGCTCGTCTCAGCGCCAGGAGATGACAAGCGCGAGGCGGACCCAAAGTATATTGATCTGAGTATACCTCGAGCGACCATCGGAAGGATGGGTGAGGCGTTGACATGCACTAGGTGCAGACTTGAGCCATTGCATTGCATTGCCGTTCAGTATCCGACTGCTGCTCCGACATGGCAATCCGCTCAAGACTCGTTCTCGTTTGGTGTGTTTCCAGGTGGCTGGCTGTCTGCTGCGCCTCCCCAACCTCAGCGACCGCCATGGCAGTTGTTTTTAGCGTGGCGGAGTCGTTTTCGCCGCTCTCTTGTCTATTGCCGGCTCGCTCAAGGCGCTCGGAACTATTTTTGGTCCGGCCGTCTCGATTTCCATGTCCGGCAACCCGCGCGGGACATCCTGCGCGTCTGGTCTCGGCGGTGGCGCCGCCCTCACTCTCGTAATTGTCAACTCCAAGGCGCGTCTCCTCGTCCGCGATGAACTTGTCGCTCGGGTCGCTGCCGACGCTGATCGTGCCGGACGACCCGGAGACGGGCACCATTGAGCGGCCCAAGACGCCGCCGCCCGTCCAGGTGGACGAGGAGCGGCTCGCATCGACTTCCGTGCCGCCCAAGCCCGCGAGCGAGCCCGCCAAGAGCCCGCGGCAGTCGGTGGCCGCGTCCATCAAGAGCCCTCGGCAGTCGAAAGGCGCCTCGATCAAGAGTCCGCGGCCGTCAGCACGGGCATCAAACCACGACGACGCGCCGCCTCCCGAGCAAGTTCCTGCCGCGACTGCAATCGAAGGCGAAGCGAAGGCTGGTCCTGAGCCAAAGAGTGACGATGCGGCCACTCCTACCGCCCCAATTCTCGAATCGGAGGAGGCGCCGATGGTGCCTCCAGCCCCGCCTTCGCCGCTGCAGAAGGCGGCGACCGTGAGCAGCAAGGACTTCGCGACCACGGCCAAGCGCGCGTCGGCGCTGGCCAAGCTGGACCGGCTGGCTGGCGGCAGCAAGTCGGTCTTCGACGCCAGCATGAGCGACATCGGCGCGCTGGGCATTGGCATGCAGCTCTACTTCATGCTGACCAAGCACCTGGGCCTCGTCTTCCTCGCCATGGGCGTCATCTCGCTGCCCGCGATCGTCGTCAACTACTACGGCGACGGCGTGACGAGCAAGATGGTCGACCCGCTCCAGCTCGCGTACGCGTCGCTGGGCAACCAGGGCGTGAGCGACGAGATCAAGCAGGACGCGAGTCTGTGCCTGCCTCAGGGCGAGATCGACTGCACGTGGGAGACGGTCAACACGCCGTTCGCGACGGACCCGGTCACCGTCACCTGGATCATCACAGCCAGCGACGCCATCTACTCGTTCGTGTTCCTGCTCTTCTTCGTCTTCTTCCGCGCGAGCGCGCGGCGCGCCATCGAGCTGCACCAGGCCGAGAACTTGACGCCCGCCAAATACGCGGTCTTCGTGCGTGGGCTGCCGCCGGACGCGACCAAGCGCGAGATCCTCGAGCACTTCAACGCGCGGTTCGGCCCGACCCAGGAGGAGCAGTACTTCCCGCTGTTCCTCGGCTGCTGCTGGGGCCGCAGGCGCAAGGTCAAGCACTCGCTCTCTCGCAACGCGAGCAACTGCAGCGTCGTCTCCAACGTCGAGCACCTGACTGGGATACAAGGCACCAGCACGACCGAGGCCGACGTGGACATGTACATGGGCTCGTCGGTCGCCGAGGTGAGCGTGGCGCACCCGACGGGCGGACTGCTGCGCACCTTCCTGTCCATGGAGGCGCTGACGCGGAGCATCGCCGAGACGGAGCAGCTGATCGCCATCTTGGAGCAGGAGAAGCGCGAGGCCGAGGCGGAGAAGGCGGCGCACGCGGCCGCGATCGCGAGCGCCGACGCCGCGGCGGCCAAGAAGCTGCGCAGGAAGAAGCTCAAGGCGACGTTTAAGCTCGCGGACGAGAAGCTGCTGCAGTCCGCGGCCAAGATGCTCGCGGTGCTGAACGCGCAGATGGACAAGAAGACGAGCAAGATCAAGGCGTTCAAACAGCAGCAGCGCGACCACGACAAAGAGCAGCGCACGGCCAGCAAGAAGGGCGCTGCGGTGGATGGATCGTCCACGCCGAGCGCGTCTGCTACCGTCGCGCCCGCCCCGTCGCCGACGGCCACGCTGCAGCATCAACCGTCCATGAAGCTGAACGCGGCGGCCGTCAAGAAGGCGGCGACGGACACGGTCAAGGCGTTCGACCTGGAGGTGTGCGAGTGCGCGTTCGTCGTGTTCAACAACCTCGAGTCGCGCCGCCGGTGCCTCCGCGACTACCGGCGGTCCACTCGCTGGCTGCCGCGCAAGTACCAGCCAAAGCTGCTGCGCTTCCGCGACGGCACGCACCCACTGATCGTCGAACCGGCGCCCGAGCCGTCCAACATCCTGTGGGAGAACCTCGAGATCACGGACCGCGGGCGGCTGTACCGCCGGTCGTTCATCAACCTGGTGACCTTCCTGCTGCTGCTCTTCTCGTGCATCATCATCTCGGCCGCGCAGTCGGCGCAGCAGCAGTTCAAGGCCAAGATGCCGCCCGCGGGGCTCTGCGAGTACTCGCTGCCGGCGATCTACTACGGCAGCTTCTCGTTCGACGATGCCAAGGACCGCGCGACGAAGGACCTCGTGTGGGACCTCGCATGGGGCCGCAACGAGACATGCGACCCCGGCGCTTCGAACGAGACGCAGTACTACATCTCGTACCCGCAGGGCGTCGTCAACCCGCTCAACGTCACGCACGTGCCAAAGGTGAAAGCGGGTGAGAGCACCCCCGTTCGCTGCGTGGACCCGTGCGTCTCGGACGCGAGCTCGACGACGTGCAGCACGCTGCCGTGCTTCGACCAGGACCTGCTCAACGACGGCGACGTGTGCGAGACGTACCTGGCGAGTCACACGCTCTACTGCCTCTGCACGGCGCAGCTCCAGACCAGCATCAGCGAGCTGGGCATCATCGACGGCCCGCAGGCGCTGTGGGCCGACTTCGAGCCCTGCAGGGGCTTCACCAAGGACTACCTGACCAAGAACACCTTCATCGTGCTCGCGTCGGGCATCGTGGTGATCGTCAACCTGCTGCTCAAGGCCATCCTGCGCGCGTTCGCCACGTTCGAGCGGCACTCGAGCGAGTCGGCCAAGGCGTCCGCCATCGCGCTCAAGATGTTCCTGGCGCAGTTCCTCAACACGGCCGTGATCGTGCTCGTCGTGAACGCGTCGCTCAACCTGAACAAGGTGCCGCTGGTCAAGGACCTGTTCAAGGGCAAGTACCACGACTTCGAGCGCGAGTGGTACCCGACCGTGGGCATGGCCATCACCATGACCATGCTCATCAACGCGTTCGTGCCGCACCTCGTGCTGAGTCTGCAAATGTTCGTCGTCGCGCCCGTCACGCGGCTCGTCAAGCGCCGCTCGATCCGCACGCAGCAGCAGATGGACAAGCTGTACGCCGGCCCGTCGTTCGACACCTCGGTGCGCTACCCCATGGTGCTCAACTCGGTGTTTGTGACTATGATCTTCTCGGGCGGCTAGCCCGTGCTGCTCTTCATCGCCGCGCTGACCTGCGGAGGCACCTTCTGGTTTGACAAGCTCTCCATCCTGCGCATGTACTCGGTCAAGACGGCGTACGACGAGGAGCTAGGCGAGACGGCGCTGTACCTGCTGCCGTGGACGCTGGTGCTGCACCTGGCCTTCTCGGCCTGGATGTACGGCAACCCGGACCTCATGAAGTCCCCGACGCTCAACCTCGGCGTCGTGTTTGACGCCGTGGGGCTGTCGGTCGCGCCCGAGACCGAGTCGTCCGAGTCCGTGTACGCCCAGCTGCTCGCCAAGGCCAGCCAGGTCGACATCCTCGGGCAGTACGGCTTCGTGGTCAAGATCGTGCGCGCCAACGTCATGGTCATGTTCCTCTTCTGCGCCATCACAGTCGTCTGTCTGCTACTGTCGGCCATCTGGATCCAGGTGCTGCGGCCCGTGCTGGCGAAGACCATGGGCGTTTTGCTGCTCGCGATCTGGAAGCGGTGCCGCGCGTCTTGTCGCTGTTGTTGCTGCTGTCGGAGGAAGAAGCGCGTCAAGCCTGTTAGCGACAGCCGCTCGTCCAGGAGCAGGCGCAGCGCCAAGGTGGCTGCGGATAACGCTCCTCCTCCAGTTGTGCCGGAACCGGCTGCAGCAGTCGCGTCCGCAGATCCACCGGCGTCATCGGTTGATGCAGCTGCTGCGATCGCAACTACTGCTGCTCCCGATTCTGGTACCGATCAGCTGGTCCCGGCTCCCGCAGCTCCAGAAGCAGCGCCATCAGCACCAGAGGTGAGTGGCGACACGAGCGGAGGCGACAACACGCCCCCAGTGCTGGGCGAAGTGATCGAGGTGACAGTACCCAAGTCGGCGCGGACGTCCGCCGCCGTTCCCGAGACTCCTGCCGCTAACATTACTGCCCCACCGACTGAAGCACCTGCCCCGACGTTGCCAGCACCAGCAGCAGCCCCGCCAGCTCAACCGCCTACGGGCGCCTTGTCCCCTCGCCTGTCCGCTCATGTGCGTCACAAGAAGCGCGAGGTGGTCCTGCCCGAGTTCACGGACGTGTTCCGCAAGTCGGTGCCTCGGCGCTTCCGGCCGGACACGCAGCTCGGGTTCTCGATCGACCCCGAGAGCGGCGAGCTCGTGCGCCGCTGGCAGGAGGAGACCATCAGAAACGGCCGCGCGCGCGCGCCGGGCGAGCGCATGCGCACGTGGGAGGCGCTGCAGGCGCCCGTCAAGATCTACGCGATCGAGGCCAACGCCAAGTACCGACTCGCCTTCTCCGAGCTCGTGGCGGCCTCCAAGCGCTCGCGCTCGGCCTCGGCCGTGTTCACCAAGGTCGAAGTTGCCGGAGAAGCAGCCCCAGCGCTTGATAGCGGTGGGTCGGCCGCGGGATGGACCGATCTGACGGCCTTGTTGACGCCCAAGGCACCCGTGCCGACGGAGACAACGGAGACGACGGAGACGCAACCGGTTCTGGTAGAGGAAGCGGCATCTGCGCCCACGGACGAGGACGAGAAGCCGGCAGCTTCTTCATCCACCTAGAGGCCATGGCATGAGGACGTGGTGGGTGCTCAATGCTCGCTTTGATTTAGTTATAAACGTGCTCTTTGCTCGGTTTGGATGCATCACTTGGCCTCGGCCATGGTGTAGAAGCCCTGCGCGTACTTCTTGCCGAACTCCTCGGCGGAGCTCGGCGGGTGCTTGAGCGCCTTGCGCGGGTTCTCGTCCAGCTCCTGCAGTCACGTGGGAGGAATAGAGACGGTGATTCAATACAGGACGCTAACGAGTCCAACAAGGCCCACCACGAACCTCAAAGATGGCGTGCAGGTCGCCGCCGCGCTTGTCGTACAGCGCCGCGAGCTTCTCGGCGATGCGCGGGTCGTACTCGAGCGAATCCGAGTGTTCGCGGCCCTTGGTGGCCTTGAGACTCTTGCTCGACTTGGTCAGCTCCGACTCGGTCACCGCGGCGCCGCCCTTGGCCTCCATCGTCTGCTGCTGGTATCGATTCGATCGCTGTTTGGGGGATGAGGAACTGGTGAGCAGGTGAAGGCAGTGCCGCCGTTCACATCCACCGCAAAAGGTCGCGCCGGTTCCGCGCTGCGGTCGCTCCTCCACCTCCCGATAGAACGAACGCCACGAGCTCAGCTGCTGGTCGCCAACGCGTCGTTTGCCCTTATTTTTAAATATCTTTCTTGTCAAAAAGAGGCACTGGAAGCGGTTGGATCTCACGCTATCACATCTACAGCACACGCGTCGCGCACCTCTCACCGCCCAAGCCACACTCAGCGGGCTGCGGAGATCGCTCATACCGCCTTCTTCACTGATCCGTCGTCGTCTTCACCCTGCTTCTCGGCCGATACGCTCTCCGTCGGAGCCAACGCTACCTCGTTAGCTTCGCTCGGCTCCGTTGTCTCAACCTCGGCAGTCCCCTTGTCCTCCTCTTTTTCGTCCTCCTCCTTCTCTTCTTCCTCAGCGACGTCGTCCGGGACCGCGCTCGGGTCCACGTCATCTGCCGTATCGACCGTCGCCTTGGTGTCGGATCGCGGGGACGCCGCCTCCGGCGACTTTGGCGCCGAAAAGCGCGGCGTGACCTCCGTCTCGGACGTCGAGTCCGAGTCATAGAACGCGTCCAGCTGCTCCGCGTCGGCCTCCACCACCAGATCGATCGATTCGAGCGTCTCCTTGGCGCTCGCGACCGGGTCCCTCGACTCTGTTCAAGCAAATGCGGGTTATTAGGTGGATCGCAACGCAACTGCAGCCACTAGTAGGCGGCAGACTACCTGCTAGCGCGCTGGCCGCCGTCGCGCCCTGGTACGTCACGAGCGTCTGGTACGTCCTGAGGTCGTTGTGGAAGGCCTGCGCAAGACGCTGACGCCGCTCCTCCAGCAGCGCGCGCTTCCGGCCCTCCTTCTCATGCAGGATCTGCTCCTCGAACCGCTCCAGCTCCTCTTGCTGCGTTGCCGTCAACGCGTCAAGCATGTAAGAACGATAACATCACCACAATATCCCGCATGACTGACGCAGTGGGCTTCGCACCTGCCGCACCGCGAACTCGGCGTTCTGCTTGGCCATGTACTCCTCCGTGCGCTGTGACAGCAGGTTCTCCACGTCTTCCACGTCCTCCGCGATCTTGTTGACCAGACCGCTGCATCCAATGGTGCACCGCAATCACTTAGTGACAACACTAAGCCGCCGCCAACACTCTTCGACTACTACAGAACGCACCGCAAGTGGCCGAGCTGCTGGCGCACGCGCGCCACGAGGTGGAAGTTCTGCGCCAGGAACTGCGCGCTCTCGGCCTCGTCCAGCAGCTTGGAGCGCGTCTGCACCAGCGCCGCGGCCAGCTCGTCCCCCCTGCGTCATTCCCATCAGCCTCGATAGTGAGTCCTTCAGCTTTTCTCAACGTATAAAGACAGCGAGCGAGCGCACCTGGCGACCAGCGCGTGGTGGCGCGCAAGCACCCTGTCCATCTGCGCCTGCTTGAGCCACAGGAACTCGTTCCCTTCGTTGCTGCTCTCGACCGACGGCGCCGGAGCAGGAGACGGGGCCGCGACCGCGGACGCCTGCGGGTCGGCGGGGGAAGCGATTGCGCCGGCCGCCGACAGCTCCAGCTTGGTCGTCAGCTCGCGCGACTTGGCCACGAACGCCTTGAAGCCGAGCATGAGTACCTGATGTGACGCTAGTGATGTGATGGATCGCTTTCTTCTCTTCCGTGTTTTGTAAGCGCGGGCGGATCACACCAATGACGCTCAACATATATGTATTGTAAGAGGTACTGGACACGTGTTATGCGGTTTGGAGCAAAGCGTCAGCTTCGTACATGTATATAATATAAGAGGTCAACTGGTCAAGTGCCCGACATATGAATCTTTTTACGAAACTTCTTACAGATAACCCTTGCAGAAATTAAAGAACGGAGAAAACGAGAAACCGCTGAACGCATACAAACCTCCATACTAAATGTCCAGATGTTCACCCCAACTTGAAGTGAACCAACCGAAGAGCTCCTCGCATTCTCATTCCTGTTTACCGTCGCCACCAAGCACCAACCAGTCGACCTCCTCCTCTTCGATGCCATCCTTCTCTCCCTCCTCCCTCTCTGTGACCGACGCCCGCGTCTGGAGCTCCAAGTGCTCGGGCAGCACGCTGCTCGAGTTCCTCCTGCTCAGCTCGTCGCCGGCGCCCGGCGGCCCGCTGCCTCGCGGCGCGCTGTTCGAGATCCGCCGCGTGCTGGCGCAGAAGAAGATCCAGTGGAGCCTGCCGCGCCGCCGCAACCTGCTCATCCTCGCGTGCGAGCGCGGCGTGGACCTGGCGGTCATCGACTGCCTGCTCCAGGCCTTCTACCGCCAGCGGAGGCTCGCGCTGTTCGACGGCACGCGCAAGCTCCTGGTCGCGGACCGAGAGGCCGCGCTCTGGGCCGCAGCGAACGCCCCGTCAAGCGCGGCGACGTCTTCCTCCTCCTCCTTGTCGATCCTCGCGCGCCTGTTCCTGCTCGACAACGTCGACTTCCACGACCGCGGGAGCCCGTCGCTCCACCTGCCGGTTCTTCTGGCCGCTGTGAGGTCCCAGGACGATGCCTGGGCCGTGCAGGTGCTGCTGCATCACCGAATCGCGCCTGCTGTCGCCAAACTGGTCGCTCCAGGTGTCTACACGGGACCAAACGGGTCGGCTGCAACTCACAAGAGTAGCAAGGCGAGTTCGGAGACGCGGCGGCGCCTCCGGAAGCTCAAGACGCAGCGACTGGCGCTCGGCTACTTCATCGAGTGCGTGCGTGCAGCCGTCAAAACGCGGATGGACCGGTTCTTGACGCAGTTGGAGGGCGTCAACCCAGCCGTGACGCGCGCAGTCGCCGCCTATTGCGTCGCGCGCTCGACGAGCCCAACGGTCAGCCAGTCCAGCGTGCAGGATGACGGCGCGGTGCCGTCGTTTCTCGTCAAGCGGTTCCATAGGGACTTGCTGTGGCGGCAGGTGAGTGCGCTCGTGCTGGCGCGGATGGAGAGCGCACGCCGCCGGAAGCGGTCCGTGTGGCACTTCCTGCGGGTCTGGAGGCAGCAAAACCGCGCGACGTCGACCTCCCAGCCGAGTGACAAGCTACTTGTGGTCCTCCCCGACGGCCTCTTCCGGCTCATCGTGTCGTTCCTGTCGGTCGCGGGTGACGCCGACGCGGTTCTGGCCGCGCTGGCAGACTACGACGAAGAGGACCGGTAGCAACGCCTTTGCTGCCGTTGAACCGGATCAACCCATCCAAAGCGGACCCGGAGATGATATACTGGATCGCGCGCATGACCAGGCCAGGGCGGAGAATCCCTTCGTTGTGGCTACCGCATCGAGAGCGCTCGTTCTTCTTCAATGGTCTCAGCCCACCTTGCGTCAGCTCGCGTTTCACCGACCAGCAGCGAGCTTCACGACGTGGGAGGCTCGCCCGATGGGGGTCGACTTGGAGTTCTCGGTTCGTCGACTTTTAATGATGCGTGGCTGCTCGCCACCGCCACGCGCCGCGTACATCTTGCGCGACGCCGACCCGGAGGAAAGCGACCCGAGCGCGACGATCCAGGCGCTGAGAGACGAGTTCGTAATCCTGAACCGACATCATGAGGAGCCCTGGAGCTACAACCTGATAGAGCGGGCGACTCTACGGTGCCTCCACCCGCAAATCATCGCCTTCTTGCTCGACGAGTTCCGCCGCTACAAGCGCCGTCGCCCGTGCGACTAGGCCGAGCTGTACGACCAAGACGCGCTTCTCAGTGCGTGCCGCGGGCTCCCGAACGCGGCCCAGGCCGAGTTCCTGCCGGCCAACGTCAAGGTGAGCAGGCGCCAGGACGCGTGCTTCCCGCTCCGCGTGCTTCTGGCCGCGACGCAGTCCAAGAGCGACCGCTGGGCGCTTCACGTGCTTCACAACGGCAAGGACGTCAAGAAGAGCGTTCGGTCTGTCAACGCGAAGGCGACTGGGCGCTCCCTTACGCCCGCAAACCAGCGCTACGTCGTCGCCAGCATCGTGTATGAAGCGGCTCGAAGCAACATGTACGAGCTTCTGCGCGAGCTGCTTGTCCTCAACCGGCCAGCTGTGGTGTTGGACGCCGGACAGTGGGTCGACCAGTGGGAAAGCGCCATGCTCATCGTCTTGGCGCGCCGCCGACTCGCTCGCTCGCCTCCTACCGCCAGCAACGGGAATGGCAATGAGCTGAAGGAGAATCCCTGGCGGCGGGCGCTCGCGCGTTTGCGCCGACCGCGTAGATCACTGGCTGTGAACGGCACCGCGGTGGCCCACCCAGTTCTGACGCTGCCAGGACCTTTGTTCGCCGCGGTCCTGGCGTTTGTGTTCGCTCCAAGCAAGTGAACGCTGCGTGGGTTTGATCTGTCGGCGCGAGAGAAGCCGACGAGGACGGACCGGTGTTCGTTGCCGCTACCGGTACGTACAGCCCGCAATATCCAGGCCGGCGCGAGTGGCATCTGCACCCAACGCATGAACTCGCTGCTGTCAAAATTTTCAATCGACTAGTCTGACATGACGTGGCCCATGGGTTCACAAAAAGTAGCTATGGGTACGCTTTTTGATCCCTAATCCCGTCCGTTACGTTATTGCGTCGTCTCAAGAATGAAGGTGCATAGTCCACCTCAATGAAAACGCATGTCTTTAACCGACCCATAACGTGATCATAGGCAGCTCCGACCCCTTGCGCTGACCCGCGTCACTCCGCAATTCGCCGCCGGTCGCCGCCGTCTCCTTGCCGCCCCTATGATCCATCGCGAGATGCCGTCGCCCGTCTATCTGCTGCTGTACATCGCCGACCCGCGGCAGCGCGACCCAAGCGTGCTCATCAACGCGCTGGGCACCAAGTTCGCGCTCGGTAACGAACTCTGGGAGCTCAACCTATTGGACGAGGCTGCGCAGCGCCGCCTGCACCCGCGTGTGCTCGAGTACCTTCTCGCCCAGTTCTACCGCTATAAGCGCCGCCAGCCGTCCACCTGGAACCTCGCGCATGACCGCGAGGCACTCGTGAACGCGTCCAGGGCGCTGCCCAACTCGCCGCAGGCCGAGCTGCTACTGGCCAACGTGGCGCTGAGCCCAGGCGAGGAGCCGCTGTTCCCGCTCCGGGTGCTGCTCGCGGCGGCGCAGTCGAGGAGCGAGAGCTGGGCGCTCCGCGTGCTCCACAGCAGCAAAGACGTCGTGGCGCGCGTCCGATCGGTTGTCTTTGCTGCGACTACCGGCAGGCGAACCGAGCGAACAGCGCAAGACTACCTCGGCGAGACGGTTCAAGAGGCGATACGGAGCGACATGTGCGCGCTCCTGCACGAGCTACTCGCGCTTAACCGACCTGTTGTGGAGACCGCCGCCGCCAAGTGGGTGGGACACCTGGATGAGATCATCCACTCGGCCGCGGACGGTCAGCACGTCAGCCGTTCGGCAAGCCACCGGCTCGACAACGCTGCCGGGCGATTAGCGAGGGAAGTCGTTGCGGCCGTCAAGCGGCGCGAGCTATGGGAACGCATCAAACCAATCGTCATGGAGAGGCATCGATTCATCCAGCCTTCGCAGGACATTGCGAAGGAGAAGAACTGGTTGGGACTGTTCGGTCCTCGGCATCGACGACGCCGAACGGTGCAGAGAGATGACACTGCGGTCCACGCAATTGTCACTCTCCCCGACCCGCTATTCGCCGCCATCTTGTCGTTTGCCACTACTCCAAGACGGTGAAGCGTTGTTCGTGTGACGCTGGATGAGGCCACGCACACGCTCGCGAAGCGGGGTTCTCGTAGGTCGCAGCGGTCCGGGCCAACAAACCAGTCTCTGGGGCCATCTCCTCCAACCCTCCAACCCCAGACTCGTTGACCCGCCTCAGTTCTCCTCTCGCCCGGTCGGTGTCGCCAACCCAACCCAACGAAAGCGCACCCAGACGTGATATATTAGATCTCGCGCGCGGTGAGATCGGGGAGACCGGGGCGAAGAATCCGAGTGGCTACATGGCTACACTGCTCCCGTCGTTCTCCGATGACGCCAGCTCACCTTGCGTCAGTTCACGTTTCGCCGACCGACCAGCGAGCAACCCAGCGCGAATGGCTCGTCGAGCTCCGATGCCTGCCTTCTCGCCTCCGCCCGGCCCCTGTGATGTCTTGCCGGATGCTGATCCAGGGATGGTTGACCCGAGCGCAACGATCCGAGCACTGAGAAGCATGTTTGCGTGCACGCACCTACTGTTTGAAGACCCCTGAGGCTGCAACCTGCTCGACTTGGCGGTTCGGCGGCGTCTGCACCCGCGCATTGTCGCGCTCGTGCTCGACGAGTTCTACCGCTACAGGCGTCGTGGCTACCTCAACCGAGCCATGCTCTACGACCAAGAGACTCTGGTCTGGGCGTGTCTAGAGCTTCCAAACGCAGCCCAGACAGAGTTCCTGCTCGCCAACGTCAAGACGAACAAGCGTCAGGACCCAGACTTCCCGCTGCGAGTGCTTCTATCCACGACGAGGTCGAAGAGTGATCGCTGGGCGTGTCACGTTCTTCACAACGGCAAGGACGTCAAGAAGACCGTCCGATCCGTTGATGTTGCGAAAGTTGACATCTTCACCAAGCGTGCAAGTCAGCGCGATATCATAGTCGACATCGTCCAAGAAGCGGCCCGAAACGACATGCACAAGCTTCTGCGCGAGCTGCTTACTCTTAACCGTCCTGCAGTGGTGTTGGCTGCTGGCGAGTGGGTCGACCAGTGGGAAAGCGCCATGCTCATCGTCTTGGCGCGCCGCCGACTCACGCGCTTGCCTCCTTATATTGATACCGCTGAACCGGACAACGATTCGAAGCAGAAGCTTTGGCGACGGGTGCTCGCACACTTGCGTCGACCACGAGAATCGTTGGTCGTGACCGATGGCACCGCTCCGCACCCCATCCTGACGCTGCCTGGCCCATTGCTCGCTGCGATCTTGTCGTTTGTGTTCGCATCAGGCAACTGACGCTCCAGCACTGCCTGAGCGCACGCGTCCTGACAGACCTCCTTAGCGAGATCATGATCGGGCACGGCAGACTAAGACGCAAACCAACCGTTGGCTATATAGTTTAGATACATTTTTCTGTGTGAATTGTCGTCTATCTACGAGGAAACCTCTCGTCCGCACTGCATTGGACCGCCGTTTAAGCGGCCTGCTCGAGCTGCGTGATGGTGACGGGATCGGCGCCCTCGAAGGCGATGCGGTAGATGGCCGTGAAGAGCGGGAACTGGTCCTCACTGTGGTGCGCCTTGAGGATGGCAAACACCTCCTTGGCGGTCAGCGTGCCCTGCAGCTTCTGGCCGTTGAGCATCGAGTCCTCGAGCTGCTCCCAGGTCGTCTCCGACTTGACGAACGCCTCGGCGCACTTGCGGTTGCGGCCGCCGAAGCACGTGGTGATGAGGTCGGCGACGCCGCAGCTCTCGAAGAACGTGTCCTCCTTGACGCCGTCAAAGTACTTGAAACAGAACTTCTTCATTTCGATCAGGCCGATGCGGATGATGGCGGCCTTGGTGTTGCCGCCGTAGCTCAGGCCGTCGCAGAAGCCGGCGCCGAGCGCCACGACGTTCTTGAGCGCGCCGCACATCTCGACTCCGTGCGGGTCCAGCGCGCACTCGACGCGGAAGGTGGGCGCGTTGAACAGGTCGCGCAGCACGGCGCCGTGGCGCAGGTTCGAGCAGCCGAGCGTCGACTCGCAGAAGTCGCCCGCGGCCACCTCGTTGGCCACGTTGGCGCCCATGAGTACGCTGCAGTCGATGTCGAGCGCCTTGCGGATGATGTTAGAGATGAGCACGACTCCGTTCGCGTCGAAGTCGATGCCCTTGATGAGCGACACGGCGATGGCGCCCTGCTTGAGGCCCTGCTCCTTGATGGACGTGAGCATGCGGCCCAGGAACTGGTGCGGCACGCAGAAGATGAGGATGTCGGCGTCCTTGACGGCCTCCAGCAGGTCCGGCACGGCGATGATGTTCTCCGGCAGCTTGTAGCCCGGCAGGTACTTGACGTTCTCGTGGTCCTCGTTGATGATCTCCGTCAGCTTGCGGCCGTTCACCAGCTCCTCGAACACCCACATGTTGATGTTCTTCTCGAACACGCTGTTCAGGCGCTGCGTGTTCTCGCCGATGATGCGCGCGATGGCCGAGCCCCAGTTGCCCGAGCCGACGAGACAGACCTTCTTGGGCGCCATGGTGACTGGTTGATGTGGTGGTGCTTGCGGGGAAAGAGGGGCGAGGAGAGCTGCGGTGGAGCGAGCAAGAAGCCGAATGAGCGAGTGGAGAGCCCGCGGGAGCCAGCGGTCGGGGGCTGCAGCCTGCGGAGGCAGCTCCTGCGCCCCCGGAGGTGCATACGTCGCCAGAAGGCGGCTCATCTATGCGAGTGAAGGATGGGACGGAAGGCGCTGCGGCCGACGTCAGCAGCTACGAACCTGCGGGATTCGATACCTACGGTGGGATTGTATTACTCGACTGTTTCGTCAACGTTGCAGTTGGTTCTGAAAATACCTGTAGTAATGCATACCTTCTTGAAATAGAATGGGTGACGTTGATTGGCTCGTTACCGGGTCATGCGTGGCGTAATTTCTGCTTGGAGGGCAGAGGCGAATCAGCTGGAGAATTACCAAGGGGAAGGGGAGGTGACAAAAGACACAATCACCTTCAATAATTGATACCCTGAATATAGAAGGGTAGGACATGGCACACACCGAGTCATACAAAAACATTCTTACACGGTCGTCCAGTTACCTGTTATAACATATATTATGGCTGAATCCAGTACGATGGATAAATCCGATGCAGCGGAATCATCTGCGGCCGGTTTAACGCTTGTTGCGACACGGTTGGCCAAAAAAGTCCGCAAGTCGACAGCTTTTAGAGTCTCGGCCCTATCCCATGCGCTAACCGGTTGGATGAACGTGCAACTTAAGATCAATAATTATCGAATTACCCGAGAAATGTCTACTTATTGATTGTCGCGACCTGCCCACCCGGTGCCGGCAGCCAATCGTTCCGCCGGATTTCGGCGGTGATGAGAGCCCTAACGCTGCGTCTCGGGCTTGAATGCTCACCACCTGATGCGCTGCCCACGTTGCAAGCCGCGCCTTTTAACGCCTTGCCCGCCTCTCGTTTCAACCACTCGACACCGCCGTCGCTGGCAACGGGCAGCACTGCTTCCAGCGCTGCTGCTTGGTCGCTTGCTTGCTCACTTCACGTAGCATTCACCCTAACCTAATGCACTGTACAACCTCCGACTGCGAAAACAACTTGCATGAGCGGCTATCGGATGCCTCCGGAGACCGTATCTCCTCCATTTCAGTGCGCCATTGGATCAGTATCGCGCTATATCAGGCGTCCACGTGGGCACGGATGGCCCGCAGCGCCAGCTTGAGGTGCTTGGAGTTGGACAGCAGGTGGTTGGCCTTCGGGATCGCGACGAACGTCTTGGGCGCGGCGGCAGCCGCGAATAGCGCCTCGCCGCTGGCGATCGGCACGTTCTGGTCGGCGTCGCCGTGGATGACCAGCAGCGGCGGCAGCGGCGAGGAGGAGGAGGAGGAGGAGCCGTCGACGGCGCCGCGGACGTCGAGCGAGCCGTCGAGACACTCGGCCACGTAGCGCTTGTTGAGGCGCATGTACAGCTTTGTGGGCGCGTCCTTCCCCTCCAGTGCGCTCAGCTCGTCCTGTGACGCGCGCATCTCGCCGTTGAACGACAGCTCTGCGTTCTGGGGTAGCGCGCAGCCCTCCGGTAGGTAGAACTCCTTCCAGCAGTAGCCCAGCACCTCAAATTGTGCGAGTTGCTGCTGCGAAAAGTCGTACTTCACGCCCTCCGCGACGTCCAGCAGGCCAGCAATGACGGTAATGGTGTCGCAGAGCGCGCGCTCGCACCGCAGCAGCGCCGCGATGATCGCGCCGGTCGAGAGCCCGACCACGTGGAGCCTTGCTCGACTGCCACTGCTCGCGTCCTTGTTGAGCAAACGCGCGCGCACATAGCGACACACGGCCGCGGCGTCATCCACCTCCTGCCCGACGGTCTTGTCCGCGAAGCGCGGCGCGCCCGCATCCGACCCGGGCACACCACCGAAATTGAAGGTGACGAACGCCACGTTTCTTTGCGGTGCCTCGTGTCCGTGCAGCCAGAATTCCGCCAGTTTGCACGGCATGCGCGACGCAAAGTCGACGCGGGCGGGGTCGGGGTGCACCGCCAGGTCGGGGAAGCCGTGCAGGTACACGAGCACCTCGTCGAACGCGGCGGGCTCCTTCCCATCCTCTGCTTGCGGTGATTCCGACGGCGCTGGTGTCGCCAGCAGCGCGAGAAGCTGCCGCTTGGGACCAACGGAGGCCGCGACTGCGTCTGTCGGTGGTGGAGACGCAGGTGGCACCAGGATGAAGAGCTTGGCCAGCCGCATTGTGTCCGCGCGAAGAGCTTCTTGGCACCGTGACTGTGCTGGATGCAAAAATGACGGCTAAAGTTGCTGAAATGAGGGGTAACGTTGCTTGAACGCTGTATAATACTAGAGTCCTCAGAAATCTACACGGATAAAGAGCTGTGTAAATACTTTTGATGATTGCGTTACTGCTAATGGGTTCAATTGCGTTCGCGCCCGCCAATATTTGGCAAGTGCAGTCTGTGGTCCTGTTTTAACCTTCGCCAAAAAGTATTTTATTTTGATCGTTGTTGGTTTGATGATGTTCGTATTGTACGCAACGAAGATACAATGAAGCATACCCAAGGCGACTGTAGTGCGTCTTATGGCAACAATCGTACCAGCGATTGTCACTAGTATTTCAAAACACTGCATTTTGACCCATCACAAGGCATAAATGAACGATAAAAAAAAGTACCCAGTGGGTGGGTACAAACCACAACAAAGCTTCTCATACAGTATGACAATCCATTTCTCACTACGACCCCGTCCGCGACGTCGCCGCAGGAGCTAATGGCGTCGTCCACGGCGCTCCCCCAGCCTGCCCAACACTTCCTCCCGCCTCTGGCAGGTGTCGCCTCGACCCTGAGCCGCCGAAGCCCCACGATCGCGTTGCTACCGCACGTTCTCTGCCTGATCAGCGACTTCATCGACTTCTCCGGCAGTTGGACCATTCCGACAGCCTATGTTCGGCTCAAGTCTCTCTTGCTGCTGCGCCGGCTGCTCCTCCGTGAGAACGCCGCGGCTTCTCCGCTGGACTCTTTCTATCGCGACTGGATCTTCGCGAAAGCAGTGACCGCGGCGGCAAAGCGCGGAGATGTCGTCGTCAAGTGGCTCATGACCGAGTACTCGCCGCAGAGCGTCGTCACGGACGGTGTGGAGGCGGCAGCAGCCGGTGGCTGTATGAGTGCGATGTGAAGCTCGGCACAGTGCTGTTCGGCATGCAAGAGGCGTGGCTCGCGGCCAAGAACGGGCATCTTCACGTGCTTCAGTGGCTCGACGCGCGGTCGCGGCAGTCGGCAGCCTTCCACTCCGTCCTGCTGCAGTCCGCGCACTCGCTCGACTCGGCGTTCCGCTGCTTGCTCCCCGCTGCGGACGGAGGCCACCTGCCTGTGGTGCAGTGACTTGCTCGACGTATCGACCGAGAGATGGGCGGGAAAACTTTTCGCGGCTCGGACAAGCGGGTCTACTCGCTGAGCCTGGCGCGGATGGCAAGCAGAGGCAACCTCGCCGTCCTTCACGTTCCCATGGCTGTCCTTGTCTCGATCGGCGAGTGCAATGCGGGGCGCAGGACAGAACGGACACCTCGCTGTCGCGAAGTGGCTGTTTGACCAGCGCCTGTTCGTCGACGAAGGCGCGCTCAGGAGCATGGATGTCGCGGCGCGCGATGGACACCTGGAAATGGTCCAGCGGATGTACCAGACCGGCCAGTTCCAGTTCACGGCGAGGGCTTTGGACGCAGCCGCTGGCAACGGCCATCTCGATGTCGTCCGGTGGATGCGTGAGAACTGTCCTGGGTCGCTCTGCACGACAGACGCGATGGATATGGCCGCGGCGCACGGACACCGAGGCATCGATAAGTTTCTTCATTCCAACAGGTCGGAAGGGTGCACAACAGCGGCGATGGACGCTGCGACAGCAAACAACCACTTCGACGTCGTCCAGTGGCTTCACGGCAACCGCGCGGAGGGGTGTTCGACGCGGGCGATGGGTGACGCTGCTGGCAATGGACACTTGGAGGTTGTGCAGTAGCTGACTCAACATCGACAAGAGGGATGCACCACTGCGCCAATGGATGCCGCAGCTCTAAACGGCCACCTCAATGTCGTCCAATGGCTCAACGCGAATCGGAACGAGGGCTGCACGACGGACACGATGGACGCCGCAGCTAGCCGCGGACACTTGCTCATCGTCCAATGGTTTCACTACTCCCGAAAGGAAGACTGCACTCGCACTGCAATGAATGAAGCGGCCGCGAACGAGAATCTTGAGATCGCGCGCTGGTCGCTTGAGCATCGAACGGAAGGGTGCACCACCTGTACGCTCCGCGCGATCGAAATCGCTGCACTGGGCGGTCACTTCGGGGTGCTCTTGTTCCTGCGCGTGCACCGACGCGAGACTTGCTCCATTCATACATTCGTCGGCGCGTACATATCAGGCCACCTCAGCATTCTCCGCTGGCTGATTGCGCGCTACCCCGACGGCTTTCATCGCGAGTGATTCGTTGAGCGATGTCTGTATGAGCTCGCCAAGCCGTAAATGTTTGCCTGGCTCCACAACGGGTGCAGCCTGGGCAGCTAGACGCCACGATACGTGACCGTCCCATAACCAGTTGTAGTCAGGCCCTTTTCTTGGTGACTGCATTCCCAGTCGGCGATCAGGTGGCGAGGGACGGGTACAGCCGAACCTCCGCAATGCAGTCGGCAACGTACGGATCGATGTCACGCGGATGCTCCAGCTCAAGCTGCCGAAGCTGGTCGAGGTACTCGCGGCAAAGCCACTGGAAGATCTCATACCGGCGGTAATCTGCCGCTAGCCGCAGGGCGTGTGGACCGCACTTTGCCCGCGCGTGAAGACACAAGAGACTCTCAAAGAACCCGCTCTCGATGGCGCTGTGCGTAGCTGCCGCGGTGACAGCATCGGGTCGGTTCTGCATGAGCCACTTGACCGTCTCGAGTCTGCCAGCTAGCGCGGCTCCGCTGACTGCGCGGTCCGTCCAGCCCTCCGAGCGATTCTCATGGAGGAACCGAACGATATCCAAGCGTCCATGAGCTGCTGCGTGGTCTATTGCGTTGGTTGTGCATCCCTCGCCTCAGTTGCCGTGAAGCCATTTGACGACGTCCAAGTGCCCGTTGCATGCCGCGTTGTCCATTGCCCGAGCAGTGCAACCCTCGCCGCGGTTCTCGTGGAGCCACCGGACAGCCTGCAAGTGCCCAAAGGGGGCTGCGCAATCCATCACGTCGCTCGTCCAGCCCTCACGCACATGCGCATGCAGCCACTTTAAAACGTCAATGTGGTTGTTGTTGGCCGCGCCGTACATGGCCTGACCAGTGCACCCTTCCTGGCGATGCTCGTGTAGCCACTGGACGACTTGGAGATGTCCGTGTCTCGCCGCTCCGTCCATGGCGCGCGTCGTGCAGCCTTCGCGTCGGTGCTCATGTAAGAACTTGACAATCTGTAGGTAGCCTTTTCTGGCGGCGGTGTTCATGGCGTTTATCGTGCAGCCTTCCGTGCGGTGCTCATGCAGCCATTTCACAACGTCAAAGTGGTCTCCGATCACAGCTGCATCCATCGCCCGTGTGGTGCACCCATCGCTGCGCCCCGCCTCCTCGTGCATCCACTGGACGACCTCGATGTGTCCATTACCTGCGGCATTGTCCATGACGTCGGTCGGACACGGCTACCCTCGATGCCGATAAAGCAATCGAACGATAGCAAGGTTGCCCTGGGCCGCAGCGGTAGCGATCGCCTTGTCGAGCTCATCCTCGTCATTGATCGTCAGCGTCTGCAGCGCCCAATCGATCGTCTCCAGCGCGCCACGTCTCACTGCGTCGACAAGAGCCGAGCCATCGACGGACCGCTGCCCGGCGTGCGCGTGGAGCCACTTGGCTACGTGGAGATGGTCGTTCCCGACCGCTCTGTCCATCGAGGAGCTCATCAGGCGCTCGCCTAAGCGTCGCACTGCCCCCTCGACCACTGTGAGGTGTCCGTTGCTCGACGCAGCGTCAACTGCGGCGGCAGACACGATGTAGTGCTGCTGGTCCAGCCACTCCAGCATGGGGAGATCCCCTGTCGACGCCGCAAACATCGAGAGGTCGCTGCAAGTCTCTTGCGGCGAGAAGCGTAGCAGCCACTTGGCCGTCTCGAAATGGCCGTATTTCGCCGCTTCATCGGCCTCGTTCTTGCTCCACACGACTCGCGAGGGATGCCGCTCATGCAGCTACTTGAGCATCTCCAAGCGGTCGTGTTCCGCCATCTCGAGGACTGCGACGCGCGCTCGTCCCGTCGGCAAATACTCCTCCATGAGGAACCGGGCGACGTCCAGATCGCCGCGTCGCGCCGCGTTCACCAGCGCGTCTGTGAACAGCTTGCGCTTGAGGAACGGGTCCATCTCGGGCTGGTCGTGGCCCGCGATGCGTCGCATTAGACGCACCGGGGCGACGGCCATCGAACTCGCCGACGGGAGCGACCACCGCGGAGACGGGTCGAGGAAGGCGTCGATGTTCCACACAAGCGCCGGGATCGCGTCCAGATTTAGGCGGACAGAGCGGCACACGGCCGCCACGCTCGCCAGTGGAGGGAACGAGCGCATTGCTGGGCCTGTGGAGCCAGCGCTGCTGTCTGTAGACACGTCGGGGCGCCCGCATGAAGCGTCCGGGTGACGACGCGCCTTCTTCATCTTGGATCGGAGGCGCAAGTTGCAGAGTGCGGAGCTCATGACCTTTTCGCTCAGCGTGTTTTTTTTACCAATCACAGATGAATTTTACTGCATTTCAACCTATCACAAGGCATACCTGAGCGGATCGAAATGTACCCACAACCAGCTGTTCGAAAATGATGATCACGATCCATTTCTCAATCTGACCGCTTCGACGTCACTGCGGAAGCTAATGGCGGGGTCCATGGCGCTTCCCCAGCCTGCCCAACACTTCCTCCCGCCTCTGGCAGGGGTTACATCCATCCTGAGCTGCCGAAGCCCCGCGATCGCGTCGCTACCGCACGTCCTCTGCTTGATCAGCGAGTTCATCGACGTCACCGGTAGTTGGACCATCCCACGCGCGTGCGCTCGGCCTGGGGGCCTCTCGCTGTTGCGCCGACTGCTCCTCCGCGAGAACGCCGCGGCTTCTCCGCTGGATCCGTACTACCGTGACTGGATCTTCACGCAAGGGGTGACTGCGGCAGCCCAGCGAGGAGATCTCGACGTCGTCCAGTGGCTCATGACCGAGTACTCGCCACGGAGCGTCGTCACGGACGGCGTGGAGGCGGCGGCGGCCGGTGGCCATCTTGATGTGCTGGAGTGGCTGTACAAGCGCGATGTAACGTTCGGCACCGCACTTTTCGGCATGCAAGAGGCGCTGCTGGCAGCCACTCACGGCCATCTCCACGTGCTCCAGTGGCTCCGCGAGAAGTCCCGGCTGTCGCTAGCACTGCAAGCTGTCGCCCCGCCAGCAACTGCGCACTCGATCAGTGCAGATTTGGAGTGTCTCGTCGCTGCTGCGGACGGCGGGCATCTCCCTGTTGTGCGTTGGCTCGCGCCGGAGATCGACCGAGTCATTCGCGGCCAAAACGCCGACGGGGACGCCTTACGCGTCCACTCGTTGAGTCTGACGCGCATGGCACGCAACGGCCACCTCGATACGCTTCAGTATCTTGGCGCGCAAGATTTCGTATGGTTGGAGCTGTCGCGCTCGGTCAGCCCCATGTACGTCGCGGCTCGGAACGGCCACCTCGCCGTCGCCGAGTGGCTGCTCGCGAAGGACCTGTTCGGCGACGAAGGGCGGTTCAAGTGCATGGACGCCGCGGCGGCCGGCGGCCACCTGGAGATGCTCCGGTGGATGCATCAGACCGGATGCTTCCACGTCAGCACGAATATCTTGGCCGAGGCCGCGGGGAGCGGTCATCTCGACGTCGTGCGGTACATCCACGCGAACTCCAGCGAAGGCCCGGCGTTCACAAAGGATGCAATGGACAATGCCGCGTTGAACGGACACCTCGATGTCGTCCAGTTCCTCCATGAGAACCGCCTGGAAGGGTGTACGACAGCGGCGATGGACGGGGCGGCGGCGCGCGGACACCTTGAGATCGTCCAGTGGCTTCACGTCAACCGGACAGAGGGCTGCACGACAAGAGCCATGAACGGTGCTGCGTGTAACGGGAAGTTGGAGGTCGTCAAGTGGCTGACACGGCATCGCTCTGAGGACTGCACCATCGCCGCAATGAACGACGCGGCCGCGAACGGCCATCTGGACGTCGTCCAGTGGCTTCATGCGAATCGACACGAGGGCTGCACGACGGAGGCGATGGACGCCGCTGCATGGGGAGGCCACCTTCAGATCGTCCAGTTGCTTCACGCGAACCGCCACGAGGGCTGCACGAGTCACGCAATGGACGGCGCGGCCAGGAACGGTCATTTGGACACCGTCAAGTGGCTCCACGCAAATCGCACTGAAGGGTGCACATCATCCGCAATGGACGAGGCGGCTGCCAGCGGACATCTTGACGTCGTCCAGTGGTTGCATGCAAATCGCACCGAAGGATGCACCTCCCTCGCCATGGACTTTGCGGCCGCCAACGGCCACCTTGCTGTAGTCGAGTGGCTGCATTTGCACCGCACCGAGGGCTGCTCGACGCATGCCATGGATGCCGCAGCACGCGACGGACACTTTGACGTGCTTCTATTCCTGCATGCGAACCGGTCGGAGGGCTGCTCGCCCGGAGGGTTCTACAGCGCGCTCATCGCGGGCAACTTTGCCATTCTCCGCTGGCTGGCCGCGCGCTATCCGCAGCAGTTCGACCGCGACGACCTGCTTGAAACCTGTCGCCGCAAGCCCGTGAAGCCCTACATGGTTGCCTGGATCTAGATTGGATGCCGTCTCATCGCACAAGGCGATGCATCGCGTTCGGCGGTCGACTTACTGGATGGATACACATGAAGCATATTGGCGGTTGGATACGCGGTCTGATTAAACCTAATGCGCATCGGCAAAACGTACAATAAAACCTGCGAAGCGGTACTATTCGGTTTAATATTTTTACGGAAATCAAGATCGTAAATACGCATTCCCACCGTTTTAAACCGGTACTTGCGCCGGTATGTCTACGCCGAACGACTGGTCGTGGGAGGAGCTCATTCCCGAAACAGACCAACAAGGCTCAAGTCTGCTTGTCATTCTTCGTTTCGTGCTTTGTTGGAGCACCTTTTGCTGCCTCTGCGTGTGTTGTGCGCGTCCGGAAGGCGCTTGCCGTGCGGCCCCGATGAGAGTTTAAACTCTAGAATTACACTGACTCCAGTGATGTCAACCTATCCAGTCGAGGGACCCGACGAATCCGATACTTCGTGTCGCTAGGGCGAAAGTTTGCGTTTTGCGTGTTGTATGCATGTGCGACTGAGCGACTGACGCTGCTGCCGCGTGTGGAGAATGATGAAATCCTAGCTTTTACCATTAGGAAGTGCCGTCTGATCATGTTGAACATTATGACGTCAAACAAAGCTGTCGTGACCCTCTCCGCGGGGGCCCTGAGACTCCACACGCCACAGGCCATCGCTTGTACTGTATCCGGTGCATTCCTCGTTATCATCCATGTAGCGAAAGCAACCATTCTCTCGCCCTACCGCTTTCTCCTCCTCCTCCTTCTACATCCTCTGCTTGGGCTCCTGCTGTTGGTCTATTTGCAGCGGTCGATGACGGGCGGGAGGTGCCGGATCTCCGTGCCTAGCTGCTGGTCGATCCGGTACAGGTTGAACAGGTCGTCGTACACGGTGAGGTTGTGTGGCGAGTCCGATGCGGCGCCGGTAGGTCAAAGTTGGTGCCCATGTTGACCGTCTTGATGTCGATGCCGCGCGGGAACAGGACGAGGTGGCGCGTAGCGCCGTTGCGGAGCCCGTGGAAGACGCGGTTGGGTCATCATGGTGTTGATGTTGAAGCACGAGTAGCCGAGCTCCGTGACCTTGATGGTCAGCAGCTCGATGCGGTTGGCCGAGTCGCAGAAGATGGTCAACTGGTTGACGTCGAGCTTCGAGAATTTGTGCACACCGTTCAAACTAGGATCGAGGGCATGAGTGAGCATCGTGGGGCAGTCCGCGCCGTCAAGAACGGATCATCAGCATGCCGTGCACTGTCCAGTAAGACTGAAGCGGAGTTCGGCCGGCACCTTTGGCACCTCACTGATGTGACCCGATCCGTGTTCTCGGAGCTGGCAGACCTGTTCCAAGTTGCGCTGCTGTTTCGTACAGCAGAGCGAGTGTAGGACGCCATTTGAGATCTAACGTTAGCTCAGAATGGAAAGGAGTCTCCTTTCCGGTGAGAGCGCACAGCATTGGACTGGCGAAGGCAGCCTACCTCCAAGGCAGGGACCGGTGACTGTCTGATACCAACCCTGGGGCAGGGGTTGACGCACAGAGACGCAGGTGCTGATATGTGCAGGTCACCATCATATATCCAATACATACCATCCATCTATTCATTATAGCAAGTAACTATATTTACAATTTATACCGAATAGATCAGAACACTACGTATCATTGTGCACCAAAAATGCATTGCAACAGGTGTACCCACAACGAAGTGTAACCCAGTCACTTGTGTGGGTCGACCTTTGAAACGGGAAGCGCTCACTTCAGTGCAGCGTTGCGCATCGGCTTCCTGCTCTTCCTGCCCGCTTCCCGCCGCCTACGCCCACTTCTCAACTGGCCGTCCACCCCACAAGATCCACCCGCAGGCTCCCCCTCCCGCCAATGCGTCTCCACCCGCTGCTCTCGGCTGGCGCCGGCGTCCTGGCCGCCATTGCAGGCCACGCCGCCGCCTCCGAAGGCCAAGCGGCCGCCTCCTCCGCTTCCTCGGCCGGCGCGCTCGAGATCAACGGCTGGTACACGTGCAACGAGACGGACACGTCGGGGTTGCCGGGCGCCCTGCCCGTGCCGTTCGAGTGCGCCGAGGTGCGCGTCCCGCTGTGCTGGGACGGCATCTGCACTAGCGACAAGACCATCGACCTGTTCGTCCGGCGGCTGCGGGCCGTGGTCGACAGCGAGGAAGAGCGCGCCAAGTCGGTGTGGTTCCTGCAGGGCGGGCCCGGGGGCTCGTCGACCGTCAGTATGTTTTGCATTGGTCTCGCACACTCCATGAGCGTCTTGATGTGAATACTAACTCCTTGCCTGCAATGCGCAGTGGACAGCTACCTCGAGTACTTCAACGCGACGGCGGGCGGCACGCTCAACCTGTACACGATGGACCACCGCGGCACGGGGCGCAGCTTCTTCCTCGAGTGCGACGCCGCCCAGGCGTTCGCGGCCACCAGCCCCGAGGGCACCGAGATCTCGCCGGACGAGATCCCGGCGTGCTTCGAGGACCTGTCGTTCCAGATCGACGGGCACTTCGAGGCCTTCTCCGTCACCAGCGCCGCCAAGGACATGGTATACCTGGTCGAGCAGCTCAACGGCGACTGCGAGGACGTGTTCATCTACGGCGTCAGCTACGGCACGCTGCTGACGGAGCGCATCATGCACCTGGCGCCCGCCAACGTCCGCGGGTATATCCTGGACGGCGTCGAGACCGAGGACAACCCGTCGTTCGCCGTGACCAACACCAACCGCCTGCGCCCAGGCGTGCGCTTCGCCGAGGCCTGCGAAGCCGACGCGCTGTGCAGCTCGTACTTTGAGGACGAGCTGACGCAGTACGGCAACCTGACTGCCGCCTGGATGGCGCTGTACGACGAGCTGGACAGCGCCGCGCCCGGCGACTCGGCGTGCGCCGACCTGATCGCCGAGGCCAACGCGTACGACTACCCTTCCGACTACCTCCGCGCCACCTTTGAAGCCAGCTACATTAAGGACCAGACCATGCGCACGATCGTGCCGGCCATCTTCTACCGACTGGCGCGGTGCGACGACATCGACATCCCGTTCCTTCGCGCGGCGCTCGCCATCTCCGAGCAGACCGAGTCATCATCCTCATTCTCCTCATCGGCGTCTTCTGCTTCGTCGGCGCGGAGGCTGGAGGCGTACGATGAAGTGGCGGAGGTTTCGCCCATGCTGCACTGGATCATCAAGGCCTCCGAGATGTGGACCGAGCCATCGCCGTCCTGGGACGAGGAGTACGCCATCTACCAGTCGGGCGTCTTCACGACGGACTCGGCCAACGAGTTCGCGTGGTACTGCTACATGACGAGCGACTTCTCGTCGCCGGCGTGCTCGAACCTTCTCGCAGGGAGCTCCGACACGGACTTCGACGCGCTCGACGACGTCGGTCCGTTCACGTACACGCCGGACGAGTACTACCACACGTTCGCCACCATCCCGGACAACACGAGCGTGCTGCTGTTCAACGGCGAGCTGGACTTCCAGACCATCAGCGAGGGCGGGCAGAGCGAGTTCGAGAACCTGGTCGGCGACCAGAAGATGATCGTGACGTTCCAGTACGGCGTGCACGGCACGGGCTTCCAGCCGACGACGCCCGACGACACGACCAACTGCGGCCCGACCATCATGGCGCAGTTCGTGCTGTTCGGAGGCGACCTGAGCGCCATCAACACGACCTGCATGGAGTACCTGCCGCCCATCAGCTTCAACGACTCATACGCCATCGAGACCAACTTCCCGGGGCTCACAGACCTGTACGACGGCGAGATGCCCGCCGACGACGGCGCATCCGACGCGACTGCGACCGCAGGCACGCGCCGCCACCGCTCCAAGAGCTACGGCGTATACCACCTGTGAGGTCATCGCCACTACAGTAGACCGAAGTAAATACAGCAGTACCGGACTTCATCGGCCAGCGGCGATAACACCTTGAAGAGCTTTCATCGTCAATGAGCGGCATGGACCTGGCAGAAGGTGTCGGCAACTTGCCGACTGTGTTACAAAACGTACTGAAATAGGGTTATTCCGAGTGTACTGAAAGGAGAGCTCAACTCGGTCCTTACCGTAGCTAACTTGAATAAAGACCTTGTCTGGTTCGGATCGTTGTAAAAAAAACCTCGCGCGGTCCATCCTCTCCCCTTGTTAAAGCTTCCTTGGTGCGGTCACGTCTATGCGAGAGAGGGGGCGATTCGCAACCTAATCGGGAGACTTTCTCGTATTACGTAAGGTTTTACTTCCGCAGGAGTGTGTGTCCCTCCTTCTCTTCCGGGCGGTCAAACGAACGTGCCGTCGCATTCGACACGAGCAAGTCTGTCAGACGACCGAGCCAGGCGCGTGCTCCCTCCCTCTCTAGACGCACAGGACAGCATGGTCGAGTCGGGCAAGGCGCGCGAGGTCAAGGTGGTGCTGCTGGGCGACACGGGCGTGGGCAAGTCCTCGCTGGTGCTACGCTTCGTGACCAACAACTTCCGGCCGTACTCGGAGTCGACCATCGGCGCGTCCTTCATGTCCAAGATGATCGTCGTCAACGACACGCCCATCAAGTACCAGATCTGGGACACGGCCGGCCAGGAGAAGGTGCCGACTGGCGGGTGCATATCGTGCTGGAGAGGGCGTGCTAACTGTGTGTGCGTGTCGATGAATGAGCAGTATCACAGCCTGGCGCCCATGTACTACCGCGGCGCGGCCGCCGCCATCGTCGTGTACGATATCACCCGCAAGGTGAGTGCCTGTTCAGTAAGCAGTGAAGTGTAGGAACGCGTCCATGCCTGACGGGAGCGCCTGTGTTTGTGTGGTTGACGCCGACAGCAATCGCTGACGACGCTCAAGAACTGGGTCAAGGAGCTCAAGCAGCTCGGGCCGGACAACATTGTGATCGCCATCGCGGGCAACAAGAGCGACCTGGAGGAGAAGCGGGTGCGTCCAGCGTTAGGGTTGATCCGTGTGAGTAGATACAGGCAGTCGGCTGACTCTCTATTACGCGAATGAATGGATGAATGACGACAGGAAGTGACGGCATCGCAGGCGCGGGCGTACGCGGAGGAGATCGGCGCGCTGTTTATCGAGACGAGCGCCAAGGAGGACACGAACGTGTCGGACCTGTTTATCCAGATCAGCCAGGCGCTGCCCACGGCCTCGACCGAGAGCAACGCGCTGCCGGAGATCGTGGATCCGTACGGCGGCGGCAAGAAGAAGTCAGGCGGCTGCTGTTAGGCGCCGCTACTTCCCCTTTGGCGAGGAGCGCGAAATGGTAACTCGAGTCTCCCGATTGCGCTCTGGTCTCGTGTCGAGGAAGGCGTGGTAGGAGCGCACCCTCGGCGTGGAGCGAGGTAAGAGCGGCAAGAGGTGGAGAGGCAAAACGAGAGATAATTGCATTTTTGGTGGTGTTTGTCGGCCATGTTTGCGATCCGTTCGATCGCTCACCAGTCGCGAAGCTGCCGCTTGATCTCCCGCTCGCTGTCGCGCTTGCGCGTGTCGACCTGGCTCTGCTTGTAGCACGCGGCCAGCACGACCTTGATCCAGCCCGTGTTCCCGACCTCCAGCCGCATCGGGATCTGTCCGTTGCATACACGCATGCACGCTGTCAGCTGATGGCGATGTGAACGATTGTGGTGGTGGTTCAGCGTATTACCAGCTGCGCGTTCTGGTGAGTCATGAACTCCTCGAGCTTCTTGAGCTCGGACCGGTTGGCCAGCAGCTTGCGCACGCGCATGGGCTCCGGCCGGCCGATCAGCCCGTTCCGCCACACTGTCCGTCGTCACGCTCTCGTTGAATTAGCGATGCACGAACCTGGCCAATCGATCAATCGACCAACGCACCTGGGATGTGGAGCTGGTGCAGGAACAGCTCGTGCCGATAGAACTCGGCAAACGCGGCCGACAGGTCGCCGTGGCGCGCGCGCAGCGCCTTGACCTCGGAGGGCTGGAGTACGAGGCCCAGGTTCCACTCGCGCTTGACCTCGAACGCCTTGCTGCCCACCTTGCGCAGGAAGTTGTGGTTGCGGATGAGCAACTGGATCGGGAAGTCGCGCAGCCCGCGCGCGCCCGCGGCCGCCAGCGGGTGTACGGGAACCACCGGCAGCGCGTATGCCGGTGGACGGACCGCACACGCGTTGACCGCTGTACCGGTAGAGCGCGCGACGCCGTTGAGCAGGCAGCAGCCAAGGCGCCGCGCGGTCGCCGCCCGAGCCAGCAGCAGCGCCATGTTGGCCGGCAAAATTTCAGAATGTACTGGATTAGAAAGCTGACCAGGTCGAGTTACCCAAAACAGTGATAGCTAAGAGCCGAATCGAGGTAATATTGGGTCTACGGACTGTTTCCCCGCCGAGAAAGTGCACTTGACCAAAGCGCTGGCGGGCGGGGATGGAGCGCGGCGATGGCGACGCCCTGGGCGCAGGCGGAGGCCGCGCGGGAGGCGGAGGCGGCCGGCAGATAGGCGAGGACGCGCTGGCGCTGCTGGCGGGCGGCGGTGGGCTGTCGCAGACGGAGATCATCCAGGAGCAGGCGCTGACGATCGCCGAGCTGGAGGATAAGGCGGTGCGCGCGACCGAGTACAAGAAGATCACTAAGGTGCGGCTCAAGGAGGCGGCGCAGCGGCTGCGCGAGTACCGTCTGCGCGCTGAGGCGCTGATGGCCGAGCTAGACGAGGTCAAACGGGCGATGGCGGCCGCCGAGGCCGAGCGCAAGGCGCTGGACAGGCGACGACCGGCGCGCGCGGCGACGCGAACTGTAGCGGTGCAGACAGAGGACAAAAGGAAGAAAACGGCGGACGCGGGCGTGCAAACAGCGCTGGCTGGGCCCGTGGAGGCGCCGCGCGCGCGTGGACGCGACCAAGGCGCGCAGACAGACCAAGAAGCTGATGACTCGGATCCGTTGGAGTTGCTTTTGGGGCAGACTACAGAGACTATTAGCACGTCCACGGCCGCAGTCGCTGACACGCCCGATCTGCTCCAGCCGGTGGCCTTTGATAGCGCCAACCCGCCCGCACTGCCGCTCCCGTTTACCGACGCGACGAGCGCCGCGATCGACGCGGAGCTGGCTATGAGTGACTCGGACGACGAGCTGGTGGCGGTACCAGCGCAGCCCATCACGAGCAACGTGGCAAGTCAACCGAGCGACACTGACAAGGTTGATTTCGATGATGAGATCTCCAGTGCAATCGACGAGGAGCTCGAGATGAGCAGTGACGAGGAGGAGCAGGTACCTTTGCAACTGAACAACGCGGCTAGCGCTGCTGTTGATGCTGAACTCGCGACGAGCGACTCGGAAGGAGAACAGGAACCGTCGGCAAGTGCAGTCAGCATTATCAAGTTCACAGCTCCGTTGTCCGATACGCGTGCTCATCTTCTCAAGTCGATTGACGACGAGATTGACGCCGAGCTCGCATCTTCTTCCGACGAAGAAGCGGAGCCTCGTTCGCAGCATAGCAGTGATACTCGTGCGTCGAAAGAAGCTACTGCAACGGAAACGAACCGCCACTCGAGTTCCAGTAGTAGCGACGACGGCAGCAGTGACAGCAGCGACAGCAGTGACGACGACGGCGACAAAGAGAGCAACGCTGATGACGCCGATGGGATGGCTGGCGAGATTGAAGAGGCGCTGGCTGGCGAATCGCCCGCAGCATCTCAAACAGCTGGCAAACAAAGCAATGGCATCGCTGAGACATCGCTTCAGCTGACGGGATCCGATCACAACAATGGAACGAGCGCTTTGGCGATGGCTCTCAGGAGGGCAGTCCTCACTGACGAACGGGACAGACCCAGCACGATCGTTGAGAACAAAAGCAGCGGCAACCGGCCTTCTTCTTCGAAAGCTGAAGCAGATGAGATTGAGGAAATGCCGCAAGAAGATGTCACTCTTACCGAGCCAGCGACCCAAAAGGATGTGACGCCCGATTCAGACGAAAGTGCTGTCCAGGTCGCATCATCATCTCGGAAGCGCAGCATCGACGGCATGGATCGGGGCGCGTCTGCTATAACTGTGACGGCGACAGCCGGCGAGCCGGTGGTGAAGAAGCAAAAGGTGGTTGATAACGAGCCCGTTGGCCCTGAAAGTCTCAACGAGTCAGTCCACCTAGACACGGCCACACCAAGTGGGCACGATGCAGACAAGGCCAAGGAAGAACCTCGTCGTACTGGCGCTCAGACTTCTCAACCGACCAAGAAGAGGGACACGTACTTGCTGAAAGCCCGGCAAGCGTTCAAGCGGGAGATTATGCGGGTGGACGGGGAGGAGCTGGACGAAAAGTATCTTGCGCGCACATTTGCGGCGCTGGTGCGATGCAGCGCGACGTTTTTCGCATCACACCCTCAGCACGTGGTAAGTCCGGCTTGTTGATTTTGCAGCGTGAACGTGTGGTTGTGTCTGGATAGCTTGAAACGCTGACATTATGCTGTCGGTTTGGCTGATCCTGGTGCCAGACAAGTTTGTGCACAGCCGTAACGAAGCTCTACCGCGACAACAACGTATCGCCGATGCTTGCGCTGAAAGGAGCCCTCCGTGTCTTCCGCACGCCTCGAACAAGGAACGTCCTCAAGAACGAATCGATGCGCCTGGGTGAGCTTTGCCAGCGCGTATTACTTCTGCTCATGAACCCGTCCGAGACCGCAACGGAAGCGTTCACCGCGGACGCCTCAGCGTATTGGGAGCTGAACCAGTGCCTGGATGTGTTGAGGGGACTGTTGATGGATGAGAGGCTTCCATTGGAGAACTCGTCCGTTGCAGGCACTGATGCTGCCTCCCAGCTCAGGATCGTGAGCGAGTGGAGCTCCAGAACGGATTCGACCACGACTAGCCACGACAAGGCGTTTCTTGTCCATGTGTGTGCACTTCACGCACAGCTGTGTCGAGCCACTGGCCTGCTCCACCGTTCGCGTGTGTTCCTGTTCGACGTCGTCCGCCTTAACGCCAACATCAAGGGGCTCCAGCTGGCTGCGATCATGGTCGAGGTATCACCGGAGCTACTAGCTACCGAGCTGGACCAGAAGTTCCGCGAGCGCCAAATGGTTCTCAAGGACGCGGTGCTGCACGTGTTGATGGTGATTGCCGGTTATGCGAGCTTGAAGCAGCAGGAGTTGTTCAACGAAACCGGCGTCGAAATTATGCACCGTATCTCGAGGGCGATCCAGCGAGAGGATTTGGATGAGTTCGACGGTGCATACCCGACATTCCAGCGCGTATTCATCAAAAACCTATCACGTCAAGTGTTTGCAGCGCCGGACGCTGTCATGGCCAGCGCGGAGGCTTCGTTCCAGCTCGGCAAGAGTTTCGAACTGCTTGCAGCTTTTCATGGAGGGCATTACTTGGCGGTCGAGTTCCCGCTGTCGCAGTTTCGCGAGCTCTTTCGCGACCATGACGTGGCTTCAAACCATATTGGCAAGGAATGGGCAACGTCCATTGCCGGCTATCTCGCCTCGACGATGGCGTCCAGTCGAGATGGAGAAGCGATCAAGTATATGGAAGAGGCCGCGGGATGGTTCTCTGAGCTGTTATCGATCCGCTCCACCGAGGAGTCACGGAACTGGCAGCTGTCGTGTGCGACCGGCTGCGTGGACATTGCTTTGAACGCGTCGGCGCTGGAGGTTAGCACGCGTCGACAGAGCGTACAGGCGGTGCTGAGATGGTTTGATCTGCAGCCGACCGAGTGGCTGATGCAGCTTCCGGCCCTGTTCGTACGTCGACTGCGCAGTGCGGTGCTCACGACGCGTCCTCCTCTTCCATTCCACCAGTCAGTGTCAACGAAGTGAACTGCGTTGTTTGGTGAGCCTGGAACACACTTGGCGATGGTGTGAAGCTGGCGGTTGAATTGGGAACGGCATAGCCGAAGCGTCGCGTATGACTGGGCAACGGACAGTTACGGCGCTTTAGGTTGGACGCGTTTGGGGAAGCCAACGATCACAACTGCTCGCACCAAGAGACGACGACTTCTCGCCGTTTGGTCTCCTCGATCCGCGAGATCAGTTGAGTGAGCGCGTTAGTCGGGATGTCTGACGATCTACCCACCGCGGAGCCGACCGACAGCGACGAGCAGCAAGTCGCGTCATCGGAAGGAGGCGACCCAGCGCCCGCGAATGACGATACAGCGACGTCCGATGAGCCAGTAATCGGTAATGTTGGCGACCAACCGCCAGAGGGGGCTGATGGTGACATCGGCGTTGCCGCCGATGAAAACGGACCGGCTGATGGTGGTGGCAGCAGCGCTGCAGACGTCGTCGTGGACGTCTCCGCGGGGGCAGACGGTGAAGATGAAGACGAAGACGCCCCGATACCCGCCATCACTACAAAAGCGTCTCGTCGTGGGTCGGATGCTGGCAGTTCGCTTGGAAACCCTCTGGACGCGTCGACTGCGGTGGTTCCCAGCAACGACTTCAAGGCGATGGCGAAGATTGCGATGGCCAACGCGCGCTTGAATCGACTCGCAGGCGGGTCCAAGACGGCCTTCAAGACCAAGATGAGCGACATTGGCGCCTTGGGTATCGGCCTCCAGCTGTACTTTATGCTGACCAAGTACCTGAGCGTGACGTTCATCATCATGGGCATCATGGCGCTGCCCGCGATCGTGCTGAACAAGTATGACCACGGCATCACGAGCAAGATGGTTGACCCGTTGCAGCTCGCGTATGCGTCGCTGGGTAACCAGGGCGTGAACAGCCAGATCGCGAACAACACGCTGCTGTGCTCGCCCAAAGGAGACATTGACTGCACGTGGACGACGGTCACGACGCCGCTGACGACCGATCCGTATCGAGTCACGTGGATCCTGACGTTCAGCGACTGCGCGTACTCGCTCTTCTTCGCGCTGTTCTGCGTGTTTTACTGGCGCCGCGTGCGCCTCGCGATCGACTTGCACCTGACGGAGAACCTCACGCCGGCCAAGTACGCCGTCTTTGTGCGAGGGCTGCCTTCGGACGCGACGGAAGAAGAGATCCTGAAGCACTTCAACGGCTTGTATGATCCGACGACTCGCGACCAGCACTTTTCGCTTTGGTTTGGCTGTTGCTGGGGCCGTCGGCAGAAGGTCAGGCACTCGCGCCTGCCCGTGTCGGTGAACAACAGCGTGGTGACGAATCTGGACCATCTCAAGGGAACGAACAGAAGCGCCGACAAGAAAAAGAAGTATCTCAACACGTGGATCGCAGAGGTCAGCGTCGGGCATCCCACCGGCGGGCTTCTGCGCGCGTTCCTGCCGATGGAGGCGCTGACGCAAAGCATTTCCGAGGCCAAGACGCTGATCCGCACGCTGAACGAGGAGAAGCGAGCGTCGCCGTCGACTTTCAAGGCGGCAGACGAGAAGCTCATCCACTCATCGATGAAGAAACTCGACAAGCTCCTTGCGCGTCTGGACAAGGCAAAGCGCAACATCAAGCAGCTGCGGGATGTGCTCCCGGCCAAGGAGAAGGCAGCCAAAGCCGAAGCGGCGCAGGATAAACTCGAGAAGATGATGCGCATGTCTGAGGCTGGCGCATCGACGGCGTTGAAGAGGAGCGCGTCGTCGGCTCAGCGCACGAAGGAGAAGATGGCGGCGGCTGCGTTGAAGGCGAAGAAGGTGGCGACGAAGACCCAGCGCGCGTTCAACTGGGACGCGTGCGAGTGCGCTTTTGTGGTGTTCAACAACCTCGAGTCGCGACGTCGGTGTCTGCGAGACTACCGTCTTTCGAGTCACTGGCTGCCGCGCCGATTCCAGCCGGAGCTGCTTCGCTTCCGCGATGGCAAGCACCCGCTGATCGTGGCCCCTGCGCCCGAGCCGTCCAATATTTTGTGGGAGAACCTGGAGGTGACGGACCGCGGGAGGTTCTACCGGCAGTCGTTCACCAACTTCCTGACGTTTGTGCTGCTGCTCGCGTCGGCCATCGTCATTTCGGCCGCGCAGTCGGCGCAGCAGGACTTCCAGAGCAAGATGCCGCCCACCGGACTGTGCGAGACGAGTCTGCCGCAGGTGTTTTACGGCAACAGGTCGTACACGTCGAACCGGAAGCTCAAGTGGGAGCTCGACTGGAACCAGAGCGCAACCTGTGCCGCCGACGCGGACGGCCACCTGTTGTACCACATCGCGTACACCAACGGCATCGTCAACGACTTCACGTTCACACCGTCGTATGGCCCGTCGAACCCGTCGCCGGTGCGCTGTGTCGACCCGTGCGTGTCCGAGACGAGCGACCAAGTCTGCAGCACGCTGCCGTGCTTTAACTACCAGAAGCTCGTGATTGAAGGCGGGCAGACGTGCGAGACGTACCTCGCGAGCCACACCCTGTATTGCTTCTGCTCGACCGCGCTGACGACCAGCATCCAGCAGTACGGCTACGTGAACGGCGCCAAGAACCTGTGGGACGACTACGTGCCGTGCCGCGCGTTCATCAAGGACTACTCGCTCAAGAACGCGTACATCGTCGTGGCCGCCGCCGTCGTAGTGATCGTGAACTTGCTGCTGAAGATGCTCATCCGCGCGCTTGCGACCTTTGAGCGGCACAGCAGCGAGTCGGCCAAGATGCTTGCGATCGCCCTCAAGACGTTTGGCGCGCAGCTGCTCAACACGGCCATCATTGTGCTGTTTGTGAACGCGTCGCTCGGGCTGACGTCGGTCCCGGTGGTGAAGGAGCTGTTCAAGGGCAAGTACCACGACTTTGAGCGCGAGTGGTACCCGAGCGTCGGCATGGGGATCACGACGACCATGCTCATCAACGCCATCATGCCGCAGCTCACGCTGTTCGTGCAGATGTTCGTGCTGGCGCCGCTCTCGCGCTTCCTCTCGCGCCGCTCCATCCGCACGCAGCAGCAGATGGACAAGCTGTACGCCGGCCCCGACTTCGACATGTCGGTGCGCTACCCGATGGTGCTCAACTCGGTGTTCGTGACCATGATGTTCGCTGGCGGGTCGCCCATCCTGCTCTTCATCGCTGCGCTCACGTCCACTGCGACCTACTGACTTGACAAGCTGTCGCTGCTGCACCTGTACAGCGTGCGCACGACCTACGACGAAGCGCTGGGCGAAGTCGCGTTGCGCGCGCTGCCCTGGACGCTCGCGATCCACTTCGGCTTCTCTGCGTGGATGTATGGCAATTCGGACCTCATGAAGGCCAACCTGGTGGACTTGCGCTAGGTCATGAAGACCGTCGGACTCTCGTCGTTGCTGAACAGCCACCCGAACGCCACCAGCTCGGATCTGTACGCGCTGCTGCTCGAGAAAGCGGCTACGTTTGACGCGCTGGGCAAGTATGGACTCGTCGTGAAGGTCGTGCGCTCGCACGTGATGCTCATGGGCATCCTCTTCGCCGCGACGGTCGTTGCGATCTTGCTGTCCACGATCTTGCTCCCGGTGGTGCTGGCGGTCGCCGCGGTGGCGATGAAGGCGGCCGAGCGCGTCGCTCGGTTCATGATCGCGGGCGTCTCGTGTGTCTTCTCGGTCGCGACGTCGTGTCTGTCGGGACCGAAGCAGAAGCGGAAGCGGAAGCAGGTGGTTGTGCCCGAGTTCACCGATTTCTTCCGCAAGTCCGTCAAGCGCAACTTCCGCCCGGACCGCGCGCTCGGGTCTTACTGCCAGCAACTGGAACAGATGGAAGACAATGCGACCGAGACACCGACTGGGGACAAGGCCAAGCCCAAGATCGAGCTCATTTGCGTGTGGAAGGAGGACGCGGTGGCGAATGGCGTGCGGCGGCAGCAGGGCGAGCGGAAACGCACGTGGGAAGCCATGCAGGCTCCAGTCAAGTCGTACGCGATCGAGATGAACAGCAGGTACACGCTGGCGGTCAAGGAGGTCGAGGCAGCGTGGAAAGCTATCAAGCAGAGCGAGGGCGCGCTCCTGGGGAAGGTCTCCCTGGCGGTGGATGGCGACGTAGCGGAAGAAGACGCCGCCGTGGCGACTCTAGTGACGGCATCGATCACGGCGACCGAGCCCGTGAGTCGTCCGGAGGTGGACGACGACGCTAGCAAACAACCAGAGCGAGTTTCGGGCGAAGCTGAAGCTGATGCTGATCATGGCGAAGTTGAAGCCGCTGAACCTGCTGATGACGCCATTGCAGGCGGCAGCCCCATTCAGAGCCCCTCAAGCGACTAGGATGCGATGTGAGGTCGGTGCGACGATGAACCAGCAACACGGATGGATGGATAGCTTCATGTTCAGTGGGCGGGTGTGTATTGTACCTGATTCGAACCCGAGGGCACTAACCGGACGACTAACTTGCTCGTTTCCACAGATTGGACCCCTCGCGCGGCGGATGAGCTGATGCAACGAGACGCCGCGATTGGATCGCTATCATTAGTGTGACCTTATCTCGAGACGCGGAGCCATTGCTGCTCTTGGACACCTTCCGAGCCGTGTAAGTGGTCTATTCCCAGCGCGTTCGCCGTTTCGGTCCGCCTCTGATCCGTCTATTATCGTTTTTCTGGCCGTCTCATGCATTTTGCCGCTCAGGTTCCTGCTCAGAACGTCGAGCGTTGACGGGAAGCGGCAGTAAGTTTAGCTTCGTGAAGGCCAGAACTTCAAGCACACCAGGCCGATGTCGTGGACTTTGACGTTTGCCGCTGTATTAATAGCCACCGCCAGCTCCACGAAGCATGTCAAGCGTGGCCGGCCTGACGCGATAAGGCGTCGTCCTCGCGGCCGGACCGCGGCGTCCAACTGGAGTTATCCGCTCGTCTCCTGGTCCCCTGGCTCGGCTTCGTCCTCATCTTCGGCCGAGCCAATCCTGGACGGAGCGAGCCTCGTGCGTGGGGGGAGACAGGGTCATTTCGGGATTTCCAGAGCGATACAGCCAGTCAAGCCACGCACTCGGTCGGTCGACCGGTCCACGAGTCAACTCGAGTGCACCAGCGAGCGAGGAGCGCGCCCCATTCGAAATGACGGACTCGCTGCGCCCGAACCTGCACATTCAGACGGACAACCTGTCGCGTCTGCCGCCGCCGTCGACCGATGAGCTCCCCTCCAGCAGCCACGTCGAGCCGGCCGCCGCGTCTGGAAGCCTGACGTTCCTCGAGAAGGCGACCAAGCTGCTGACCAACCGGCTGAGCAGCTCGACGCTGCTCGACGAGACGCGCGCGGCGGACTGCGTGATGGCGCCGACCAGCGCCGAGTGGGGCACGACGATCCGCAAGGAGAAGTTCCAGGACATGGATCTGCTCGAGAGCGGCAACGCGCGCGAGTACATCAGCGAGGAGTGCCTGAGCCCGACGCAGGCCAAGTCGTGGACGTACTCGACCGTCGAGCGCGCCAACAAGACGCAGTACCGCATGTACTGGAACAGCGACTAGTTCCTGCTGAGCGCCAAGCAGGTGGGCGGCAACTTCTTCATCTCGCAGTACGAAACGTTCCCCGAGCGCGGCGACAGCACCGACGAGCCCACGGGCCACTACTGCGCCGTGCTGCGCAAGGTGGGCGAGCACAACTTCAAGCTCTACTCGTGCGGCTGCGAGGGCTGCGACCAGAGCTTCAGCACGTTCACGTGCTGCAACACGCAGGAAGACGCGAGCGCCGACGCGTCGGTTGTCGGCGACGGCGCCGCGTCGACTGGAGGTGGCCACCATCGCCACTCGCACGCGCTGACGGAGGGCGCCGATCGCCAGCTCCTGGCCGACATCTCGCACTTCACCAAGGCCGCGGGCATCGCCGGGTCGGAAATGCGGTGCTTCCAGGTGATCATCCCGGCCGTGATGGAGGACCGGCGGTCGCGCGTGGTCTGGTGCCCGCGTGTGAGCCGCTCCGTGACGCCCTCGGGCGGCACTCCGCGCGGCACGCCGTCGCCGCTCAACAAGCGCAAGCACCGGTTCACGTTCGACGCGCCGACAAGCGACCGCATCAAGATCGGCAGCAAGCTGCCCGTGTGGTGCCCCGAGGTGAACTCGCTCATGCTCAAGTTCCACGGCGGGCGCATCCGCGAGGTGTCGGCCAAGAACTTCATGCTTGTGGTTGAGGACGACCCCGTGCCGAGCGTGCGTGGCGACAGCGGCACCGCGGCGCTCGACCCGAGCGGCAGCAACCGCGTCGTGATGCAGTTCGGCAAGTTCAGCAAGTCCAAGTTCGCGCTCGACTTCCGCTACCCGCTGGCGCTCGTCCAGGCCTTCGCCATCGGTCTCTCGTCCTGCGCCTGGAACATCAAGCCGCCCGTCGTCAGCTAGGCCGGCTGGTCGGTCCGTCGGCTGGTCGGTCCGTCGGCTGGTCGGTCCGTCGCCTGGTCGGTCGGGTCCCGTCGATAGCTACACTTCGGCTCTAGCGTTTAGCCTCCTCCGCTCGCATTCATCATAATTTAAACACGGCAAACGCATCCTAGTGGTCTCGCGACTTAGCCAGAGCCCTTCACTGCCGTTGGCTGTCGACCTTGTGCTTGGTCGCGGCCGCCGACGCGCCGCTCAGCCGGATCTCCGGGCACTTGTCGCTCAGAATGCGGCGGAAGGACGCGAGCGACGGCCGGTGCGCGCGCGGCGCGCCACTCGCCGTGTCGGTCACCGCGTGCGCCTTGAATTCGTGCAGCAGCTGCTCCCACGTTAAGCGCGCGGGCAGCTGCACGTGGCGCTGCTCCACCATGGCGCTCTTGCGCTGGCCGTTCTCCGTCTTGCGCACCCGCACGCGGCGCGTCACCTGCTCGCCGACCTGGCCGGCGAACTCGCGGAACCAGCGCACGAGCAGCTCGTCGTCCAGCACCTTGGCGTTGGCGTTGTTAGCGTTGCCGTGCGGCTGCGGCACGAGCCGCTTGTCGTCCTCCAGCTGCTTCCGGTAGCGGTTGAGCGAGCAGTGCGAGACGCCGAACACGGCCATGAAGGCCGCGCGGCACACCTCGCCCACCAGCGGCAGCCAGTACACGAACCGGTTGCGCGCGCGCACGCCCTCCTCCCGCGGCCGCGGTGCGCGCTGCGGGCGCGACTTGACCAGCGACGAGATGGACAGCGACGTGAACATGCACACCTTCTTCTCCGCCTTGGTCATGGCCGCCAGCGACGCCACGAGGTGCCGGAGGCTCTCGCTCGGCTGGATACTCGAGCTGCTGTTGTTGCTACTGCCGCTGGTGGTGGTGGCGTCGTGGTCGGTGGCAACAGAGCGGAGGCAGAGACGCGCGCAGCACTCGCGCCGCGCGAGCTCCAGCGCGACGGCTTCCGCGTTGCCCGGCGTTCGGGGCGAATATGACGGCGCTGTTACTCCTAAAGCGTCCTTCTGGGCTTGAGGCACCCGTTCAGCCGCGTCTGCGCTCGAATCCCGCTGATTGGGGGTGTCAGGGCCGGCCTCCGCGCCGTCCTCGCCGTCGTGGGCGCGATTCCCCTCGTGGGGGTGGCCCTCGTCGTCCTCGTCACTCTCTTGGCGGTTATCGGACGCGTCCTGGCCTTCGCGACGGGTCGGCGGCCGCGTCTCCGCGAGGACGAGACGTGGGGAAGCCGCGGCGCCCCCCGCAGCCGCCACAGAGGCGGGGGAAGCGCCGCCAGGAACGCGAGGCTGGCGGTGCATTTTGGCGCTGCTCGTGGCGGTGTTCGTTGTGGGTTAAGACTCGTTTTGATTGGGCATGGGGTGTCCTCATTTGTTAGGCTCAAAATAATGTGGACCACCGTATTCAATGTGTTGTGGCAAAATATATTCGAATAAAAATGTCAAAATACAACAAAAGTTTACAATAATTCGGTCCAATCCACCGTAATACAGCATATGAACTGGGTACAGTACACGCTGTACCGTACAGCATACTCACCCCCTCAGAACACCTCGGTCAAGATGAGCTGCACGCTGGCAGCCCCATCAGAACATCACCAGCCTGCAGCACGACATCGTCGCCCACGTGGAGGCTCCGCGTCTGGGAACTCGCCGCGCCAGCAGCGCCACTATTCGCTGTCGCGAGCTTGACGGTGCAGGCGTCCACGGCCACGAGCACGCTCTCGGTCGGTAGCGACATTGCGGTTTCGGCCGTTGCGTTGTCTTCGCCATCGAGACGGAGCGAGAGCGTCAATCGGTAGACTCGGCACTCGCGCGCGTCGTTGAGGAGCTCGACGCCAGCGCCCGAGTGTGGCGGGAGGTCGTCGTGCGGCCGCGCGGCCGCCTTGGCCTTGATCAGCTCGACGAGCACGATGAACGCCGGCAGCTCGGCCGTCGCGTCCACGTGCACGAGGCGGTCGATGGTGTGGTCGCGGCAGAAAACCTCGCCGCGCTGCTTGGTCAGCTGCACCGGCGCGTTGCCTAGCGACTGCTCGGTCACCAGCAGCGGCGCCACGACGATGTAGACGCTGTACTTGACGTGCTGGTGCCACAAGCAGCGTGTGTGGGGCGGGAACTGCGCGCACACGAGCCGCACGGCCGCTCTGCGCCAGCGCTCGCGGTGCAGCGGCTCGTCGTCCACCAGCACGAACGCAGGCGTCGCCGCTTGGGCTAGCGCTTCTTGGTCCTGTGGCATTTTGGACGGTGAGGCGTGTCCAAGCGCAAGAGATGGGGGTTGTACTGGGAAATAACCCTTGGATTATGAGGTTGAAGAGCATTTAGATTTTTGGAAGTACTTCGAAGTAGTACTTCAAGTAAGCAATGGCTGCCGATGGTGCAGATAATTTGTATGATGAGTGTTGTTTTATGGTGCGATTGTGCTGTTTTAGATACCGGGAGATTGGTTTGAAGTAATAATTAGCGATGACAGCGGCGTCTCCTTTGCTAAGGCCGTGTCTTCTGCGCTTGGGTCCATTTCTTCATTCCTCCACCCAGCCATCAGCCACTAGGGTGCCTCCCCTTCGTCTCTTCATCGGTGCATGGATGCTTCTCCTCGCCCTCTTCGTCAGTGCGTGGGTCCTTGTCTGCGCGCTGAAGATATTGAGCGCATAAATCAGAGAGCCTCCTTTGAAACACGCTAAACGTCACATCCAAGGTCCAGTCAGCTCGCAGCGCAACTCGCAGTCCTGCCTGTCAGAGGAGCTACGGTACGTACAGTATTGTACGAGCTGTCGAAGCATTGACTGTGCGGTAAGCTGCAGGTGTCTGCCGAAAGCCCAGACCCCGCAACAGTATGTACCTGTATGTAGTCAATCTTTGGGGTCGACGACAAATGACGACTAAACCCAGGCGTTGGGCAGCTTGCTGAGCGCGGAGGGTGCCCAAAATGGATAGAATTTGCCGTGGTGTTGTCGTGGGCTCATCAAGAGTTGGCAGTCGGCTCTGAAAGATCCGCATCATATCTCATGCACATGTGCATGGGCCATGCGATTGGCGAGAGTGCGTGCTGTAAAATCAAATTTAGGAGGGATGGCCTGATTCTATTATAGATCAAACCCACTTTGACAGAGATTGAGAAAATGATGTCGCCCCACCAGCGCGGCGCTTTTTTTTGCGGGTGCGCATCCCGCGGGTTAGTGTCCCGTGGTGAACAGGAGATGGGGAGGCCGCTACAACATGACCCCATACAAACTCCAGCACGATTGGGATCCACGCTCTGCAGTGTACACTGACTGTATCGCAATGGCTCCAAACCATTGATGTGTGCGCAAAGCCCCAGGCTATCCGAACTGTAAGATGCCAGCTCTGCTCTTCTCTCCGCTCGTACAGTTGTCTCGACGTCCATCGAGTAAACGCGGCCCCCCTCACCCCGGAGTCCATCAAAAGCGGTCGGGCGTAGACCTCGTTACGGTCCTGTACGTACAGTAGACTGGTGAACTGCATCCCACCCTCATCAGGACGTGAGCCCTTGGCGACGGTGTATTGCACTCACTCGCCCAGCAGAACGCCACTTCGCCACTTCTCGTCTCGCGCGTTGGCCGTGAGCGCAATGAACTGGGCCGACGGCTTCTGGCGGTACGACGTCGCGGAGATCGCGCGCGAGCTCGAGCGGTTGCGCGTGCCGGCCGACCAAGTGCGCGACGCCCACGGCAACTCGCTGCTGGCGCTCGCCGTCAAGTACGCGGACCCGGGCGAACCGCTCAAGACGGTCGCCATGCTCGACATGCTGTTCCGTGGCGGGTGCCAGTGGCACCGCGAGCCGGAGGGGCGCAACCTGATCGTCTACGCGCGCGAGTGCAAGCTTGATCCGCCTGTGGTCGACGCGTTGCTCGCGTGGTTCTACCAACAGCGCAGCCAGCACTATAGCAGTTGTCGCTACCAGCACCACGGGGGCGGGGGTTGTTCACATTGGGGGGACTTGGACCACGAGGCGCTCGAGTGGACCTGCCAGTACTTTGGAGGCAGCGACGCGCTGCACTTGCTCAACACTGTCGTCGCCAACAACAGCGACAACCCGGGGCTGCCGCTTCGCGCCTTGCGCGCAGCGATCGTCTCCAAAGACGAGGACTGGGCGCTGGTGGTCGCACGTCACCCCGGCGTCGAGCTGGCTGTCCGGTCCATCGGCATCTCAACGGTGTGCCAGTTCATCAATGCGAGGGACTGCACTGCTCCAGCCCCCGCGGCGCTCCAGTGGTTCGTCCGGTGCGTCGAGAGCGCGATCCACGGAGGAATGGAAACCGTCTCGGCCCATCTCGACCGGCTGAACCACCGCGCGACCGGCCTCGCCTCGGCATTCTACGTCCACGTCGTGGCCAAGACCCACGCGACGACTTCTTCTTCGTCGTCGTCTGAATCGTCGTCGTCGTCTGACTCGCCCCCGTCACGAAGAAGGAGCTTGACGCGCATCCGATCGCGGCGGACTGGCGGGCTGTTCGTGGCGGCACTGGCAAGGCAGTTCCGGCGCGACGTCGCCTGGGGCCACGTCCGCTTGCTCGTGATGGCGCGGCACCGCGCGCTGGTCCAGGACACGCGCGAGCCTGCGTGTCTGTGCCGGTCTGAACACGGCGGTGGGAGGAGCGACTGCACGCGCTCCTACTCTGTACACGAGGAGCAGGAGCGCGCCCATCCGCTGCTGACCGCGCCCGACTCGGTGTTCGCGCTCATTTTGGCGTTCGTCCCGGCCTCCGCGGCCGTGCAGGAGACGCTCGAGGCCTTCGGCAGGTGGTCCCGGTGGCGCCCCAGGCGCTCGCGCGCCCGCAAGCGCTCGCTCAAGCAGTGCCGGTGATATGTAGGATCCGTTAGGTCAGAAGCGTGTCTGTCTGTGCATATTTGGTACTTCGAAGTACTTCATAACAGAGGAGGAGATGGGAGGAGGAGCGGCTGCTGGCTGAAGTGTTGGGGAACGTGCCGTGTGGCTGGCATCGGCCCACGCCTCCCTGACTGAAAGCGGCGCTCTCGTCGCCATTTTCGTTCTCCCGCCCCAGCAGACACTCCATGACGGAGAGCGCGGTCTAATGACGTCGGAACGCGAGCCGCAGCACGCTGCTGGCGTCGATGAGGCCAACACGGGGGCCAAGCGCGAGATTTCGGTGCGGCAGTTCCGGCCGGGAGACCTGCCGGCGATCGCGCGCATCTTCGCCGAGGCGTCCATGTGTCTGGACGACGACGACGCCCACCGCCACCGGTGGCACGAGATCGTGCGGCGTGTGCTCGCGCGGGACCTGGCGGCCATTGAGGAGACGTACATCGCGCCCGGCGGCAACTTCTGGGTCGCCACCGCTGCAGACGCGGGCGATGCAGTCGTAGGGATGGTGGCGCTGCTGCGCGAGTCGCCGACCGAGGGACAGATCAAGCGCGTCTCGGTGGACGTCAACTTCCACCGGCGGGGCGTCGGCCGGCGGCTCATGGCACACCTCGAGCTCTGGGCGCGCGAGAACGGCCTCGAGAGGCTGGTGCTGGACACGGGCGCCAAGAGCAAGCAGTCCACCGGCTTCTACCGGGCGCTCGGGTACGAGCGGCAGCCGCGGACGCCCGCGCCGACGCTCTTCCGCGACCCGCCGTACTACGAGCTCGCCACGTTCGCCAAGCGACTGGATGGGTAGTTTTACACACCATTGATACGCTTTTTAACGGATAAATACGTATGCTTTGACAGCTGAGACTTTCATACTGTTGCATTTTATTATTGATGAAAAGTAACGATAAGCCATACATTATGTACAACTTAAGAGGAGTGTAGCCACGAATTAGCTGATGTTTTACGTTGAAACAAAGCAGGATAGGACGAGTGTCGTGATTACCGTCCCGCGCGTCTCTCTGACAGGCGAAAGGCTCCGTGATAGGATGAGTCGGTCGATTAGATGGCTTCGTCGGCTTGTTTGGTCGCCCTATGGCGAGTGCGCCGGGCAATAAGCTGAAGGCGGCGCCCACTTTGAATCGCGCCGTCTCCTGCCAGAATGACCCAGTCGACCCAAGTCAGCGACTCCGTCGTCGTGTCCGCCGCCGAGCCGCGCGGCAAGCCGGTCATTTCAGTGCGTCAGTACGCCGCCGGTGACCGCGAGCACGTCGCCAAGCTCTTCCACGAGGTCATGCTGACGAAATTCACCGACCCGTCGAGCGAGTTCCACGCGCCGTGGCGCGAGTACGCGCAGAAGCGGCTGCGGACAGACCTGGCCGACATCCCGGGCACGTACATCGCCCCGGGCGGCAACTTCTGGGTCGCCGTCGCGTCCGACCCGGACGGCGCTCAAGGCGAGCGCATCGCCGGGATCGTCGGGCTGGAGCGCAAGTCGGAGAGCGAGGGCGAGGTGCGCAGCGTGTTCGTGAGCGTCGATCACCACCGCCTGGGCGTCGGCCGCGAGCTCATGACGCGCCTGATGGACTGGGCGCGAGCCCACGGGTACGCGCGCCTGTTCCTGACCACGACCGCCGCCAACACGCAGTCGCGCGCGTTCTACGAGTCCTTGGGCTTCCGCCACCAGGCGCACGCGCCGCCGCTCGCCTTCTTCGACGGCCGCCTCGAGCTCGCCAAGTACGTCAAGCTGTTATGATCATGCACTGTAGAGTAATAGATCTGGGGCTTTCCACTCTCGAGAGAAGGATTACGCTTGATCACAGAGGCCGCGTGTGGCTCAGCTGTCGCACGTTTACTTGATGATGCGGTTGACGACCATCTTTAAGATTTAGACTGTAATATGCCATTGCATCGTATCGGGTACAGCAGCATTCAGTTCCGTTAGTTATGCAGTGGTGGCTTCTCGGCGGAGAAGCAGAAGAAGCTTTCGCATCGCTTGGTGCTGTGGCGCGCCAATATAAATACACTTGGTTAAAGTATGTTTCTGGGCATTTGGTGCGATCCGTCGCGAGAAATACCGTCGAGAAGGTGTTGAGAGCATGTGTCTGTCGAAAACAGTTGCTGCGTTTAAAATACGTGCGTTTTCTCTTGATGTTTGTATGGAACCCTCGCCATCCAGTTCGGCTTTTCTCGAAAACGCCGCTCATCAGCCATAAGTTTCCGCTGTTACGGTCCAAAATAGCAGTACACGCCCACTTTCGTCCAATCAAAGCGCCCCCAGAGGTCTCGACAACGCGCGAAAATACGGCTTTAGCCGCGCAGTTTCCCGCAATTCCACTCGTCGGTGGCGCGCGGCCCCTCTTTTTGATACCAAGCGACCGCCAAATTTAATCTCCACACAGAAAGTTCCTCCCGCAGCTCGTGCTCCGCGCCACCATCGCGGGCGGCTTCGCCTTCGACTCGGTCTCTGCGCGGCGCGAATCCCCGGGCGCGCGCGCGGTATTTATAAGGGAAGAGGCCCCCCTCTCGCCCCGCCCGCGTCGCTCGGCCCAAGTTCTCGGCGTTCAGGCTCGGCAGTGGCCGGCCACAGTCTTTTTCACAACAAGAGATGGTGTGGGCGACGGTGTCGCTGTGCACGATCGCGCTGTCGCTGCTCTCGACGGGGCTCACGACGCTACGGCTGCGGCGCAACTGGGACCTGCACGTGTCGAGCGTGCGCTGGCTTTTCGTGGCCTTCTTCGGCTACTTCTGCGCCTACTACGCCACGCGCCTCGTGTACCTCGTGTACGTGCGCTACGCGCCAGAGCTCGCGGTGACCAGCAGCAACAGCAAGACGGCGGACGGGTCGGTCGCCGCCATCTACGAGCGCTACAGCACCATGGGCATCTACACGGTGCTCAACTTCCGCTCCAGCAGCGACCCGTACGTCACGGCGCTGCTCTGTCTGGGCGACACGCTGCTCTTCGGCGTCGCCGTCTGGATGTTCCCGCTCACGTACGAGCTGTCGCACCTCGCGACCAAGTCGATGGACCGCGGGCCGGAGAAGGAGAAGCGGCAGATACGCGCCTACTCGTGCTACGTGCACGCGCTCATCGGCGCCTACGCGGCGGTGGAGGTCGTGCTCTCGATCGTCTACGGCGGCTACACGACGGCCACGCAGCGCTGCCTGCTCAGCATCTACTTTATCCAGTTCTTCAGCTTCTTCTACATGGTGTGGCTCATTGTGCGCCTGCGCATCGGCGGCCGCAAGTACGAGAATGTGCGCGGCCAGTTCGTCACCTCCCCCATCTACCAGCGGCTCACGCGCATCATGTAAGTAGTGGCGTCCGTTGCTGTATCCCCATCACACATGATCGTGTCCCTCTAACGACCTGCGTCCTCTTAAAACGACAGGGCCGTCTACGCGCTCTTCTCGTTCCAGTACCAGCTCGTGTCGGTCATCATGTACGCGATCCCGGACAAGGAGGGCACGCTCATCAGCTTCATCAGCGTCTCATCCATCATCTACAGTCTCGCGGGCCTGGCGCTCGCGGTCACGACCATGTGCAGCCAGGTCTGTGTGCTCCAGGCGTGCCACTACTGTCTGCCGGACGACATTGAAGCGCAGATGCAGGCGCGGCTCATGCAGGCGGGCGGCGAGCTCGCGACGCCGCGGGACACGCTCGCGCACGAGCTCGTCGAGCCCCCGCTCGTCAACCCCGTGTTTGTGTTCACGGACATTGAGTCGTCCAGCGCGCTGTGGGGCATCGGCGACGGCACCATGATGCAGCGCGCGACCGAGCTGCACGACAACATCTTGCGCTCGTCGCTGACCAAGTACCGCGGGTACGAGATCACGACGGCGGGCGACGCGTTCCAGCTCGCGTTCCACACGATCCGCGAGGCCGTCGAGTACTGCCTGGACGTCCAGCTGCAGCTGCTGGTGGCCAACTGGCCCAAGGAGCTGCATCACGCGCTGCCGGCCACGCGCAAGCACCGCGCGGGTCACCGGCTCATCTTCAACGGGCTGCGCGTCCGCATGGGCATCCACGACGCCGTCGAGGCGGATGGGCCGCTGATCCTGGACGTGCACGCCGTGACGGGCAAGATGATTTACACTGGCGCGGCCGAGGTGATCGCGAACGAGATTGGGGACCTGGGCGACGGCGGGCAGATCCTGGTCACGAAGCGCATCGCTGACTGGCTGTTCATGTACGAGGACCTGGTGTCGATCGAGAGCCAGGTGGAGCGCGTGGGTGAGTACGCGATCCCGCAGATCAACGCCAAGCTCGAGGTGTTCCAGGTGCTGCCCGAGGTGCTGAGCGGCCGCAGGAAGCTGTTTTCGTCGACGCTGCGCAAGCGCACGGCGACCACGGCGTCGCTCGGCACGAACGGGTCGTACTCTGCACCGATGGGCGGCAACCGCGAGCGCGTCAACAGCGTGGCCTTCATGCGGCGCCTGGCGCAGCAGCAGGAGTACCAGCAGCAGCGGCCGCTGGCGCGCCACGCGTCGCAGCACTCGGTCTTCGGCCGGCCCAGCCTGCAGTACTATGAGCGCGCCACGAGCATGTAAAGTAGCGAAAGAGAGAGAGTAGTAGCAATATCAAGGAGAGAGGGTGGTCGGTCTGTTGATGGGTCTAATGTGACGACTTGCGTGTGTTTCTGTTGTCCGATGATCCGCCGTTGACTGGCTCACGTACTACAGCAGCGTTGAGAGGATGGTCCGTTGACTCTAGAGCGTCAAACATGAGCGAGTTCCAATTGCCTGTTGGAGTAGCAGGCAGTCGAGAAGTGGCACAAGAGACAGTCTCCGATCATAAAGACAAACAGATCAAGCACAGAAGATGGACATCATTGTACAAGAACATTCTCTTCTTCGAGTCGTTTACTCCAAAACTCTGCTCGTGTTTGCAAGACAAAAACCGGCAGCGACGCGCGGTGGGGTGGGGGGAAATGCATGTGCAGACGCATTCGCTCAGTGTCGAACAACTAGACGTCTAGAAGAAGGACACGCCCGCGTCCCTCGACGCAGAACGCATTCACATCTTGCAGTTCTTGCTGCTTCCAGTGGCAGTGGTGGCGGCAGGCGTGGCAGCCGGCGCGTCCGTGGCCGTGGTCGTGGCCTCCGTGGCGGCAGGAGCGTCCGTCGTGGTCGTCTCCGTGGCCGCGGGCGTGGCAGCGGGGGCCTCCGTCGTGGCGGCGTCCGTCGTGGTCGAGGCGTCCGTGGACGTGGCGGCAGGGGTGGCGGCAGGGGCGTCCGTCACGGCAGCGGGGGCCTCCGTCGTGGCGGCGTCCGTCGTGGTCGGGGCGTCCGTCTCGTCGTAGGCGTCCGAGGCCGAGTCGTCCGAGTAGTCGTCCGTGGTCGAGCCGGTGGTCGAAGTCGTGGTGGTGGTGGTGGTACCGTTGCCCGACGGGATGGTCACGTGCTGCGTGGTGCAGTCCGAGCCGAAGAGGCCGAAGTGCGTCTCGTAGTCCTTACCCGAGTAGCTCGTGGTGGTGTCGAACATCATGAAGTAGTAGGCATTGCCGTTGCTCTCCGACCACGTGGCGAAGTCGTCAATGTACTGCTGCATGCCGTCGTACGACGGCGTGTTGCCCTCGTACTCCGAGCCGGCGTACGGCCAGCCCGTCTCCGTCACGTGCATGGTGCTGGCGTCGTAGCCGGCCTCGATCATCTGCTGGTACTGGGTCTCGAGCTTGGTCACGGCGCTGTCGTCGCCGTTGGTGAAGAACGGGTAGATGTTGACGCCGATGATGTCGCAGGCGGCCTTGAGCGTCGCGGCGTTGTCCGTCTCGATCCACTCGTTGATGCGCTGCACCGTGCCGACCGGGATGCCGTAGTCCGACACGCAGGCCTTGACCTGGTCGATGTAGCCGATGAGCGTGTCAGCCGAGAAGGAGCCGAACGAGCCATCGGCGTTGATCAGGTCTTCGTTGCCGACGTACACGGCCTCGACCGCGTCGGCGTACGACTCGACGGCCGAGCAGACGGCGTCGATCTCGTTCTGGATCTGAGTCGAGTCCGTGAGCTGCACGCCCGCGGCGATCTTGAGCCCGGCCTGCGAGGCCGCCTCAATGGCGTTCACGCTGCTGAAGAGCGTCTGGAACGTGCGGATGCGCTGGAAGTAGGTGCCGACGATGGAGAAGTCGCTCGCGATGACCGACGTGTCCACCGACGTGTGGTGCCACGGCGCGTAGCACACGCCCGTGGACAGCGCGCCGGCGTCGACGCCCGCCGCGATCACGGCGGCCAGGACCAGCGCGGACACGCCCGTGTACTTGGTGCAGACCATTTTCGCTGTTGCTGTGGAGATCGGGGGAAGATGGAGGAGTCTGTGGAGCACGGAGCGAATTGGATTATGAACGAGGGAAGAGATGAGTCACGTGGGGCGTGAGGGCCAAGGACTCGCCGCCTCTACCTCCCGCCCCAACGGTACGCTGCCTCTACGGTGTGCGTAGTATTGTTCGCTCGTATACAAAACAGTCGTTTGTTCGGTGGTTGGCGAAGGATACGGCCAGAGTTCAGCGCACGGGGAAGGAAGGATAAGAGGCGAGCGAACCGTCTTTTCCGTTGCGGAAACGGCCCAAGGCATACTTTGTTTCATGCGAAACCGCGACCAGCGCGCTGATTCGCGCGCGCGCATTCGCCATCTGGTCACGCGCCATTCAGCACGTAGGGGCTCCGACCGCCAGCCGGTGGCGTCATACTTTGCTCAAGTCATATTGGGAGATAATGGCACAAATCGAGTCTGACGGTCTTTCTTGCTTCGACAGTTTGCCGCCATATGGCGTGGGTGAACTGGTGAACTGTGCCAACTTGTGGGCACCAGCACGGCTCCCGCTCGCCGAACTGGGTGACAGTAGACAGTCTAGTGCGGCGCGACCAGACGACCGCCAGAAGTTTGACACAAAACTTAACAGGCTGATTCAATAAATCGTACAAGTTGTAGTTAACGCCCATGATACAGTCAAAAGGTGTACGAAAACGTCCTTTGCTGAGGTTTCTTTCACTGAAGTGCATGTACAAAATGGTACAGTACTGTACCGTGTCTTTGTCGCGCCTTGATTGGCGTGCACGACCGAGCTGTGGCCTTACAACGGGACGGGCTAGGCTCAGAGCGCCTGGATAGCTCGCGATACGCGACCGAATGACCCAGGATATCGCGGGATCTTCCCCCAGTAAATTTCGCCTCCGCTGTGTGGTGGATTTTCCTGCACTATCCGGGCGTCAACGCGTCAGTCGAATCACGCCAACTTGTGACAGCGGCATTTTTACCGAAAACGGTCCGGCTTCCACTCCAAATTAATCTGCGCGCGCACCAGCTGGTATTGTATCTCGGAGGCTCTTGGCATACATTTATCAAGATTTCATAGGAAAAACGTTGCGCGAACACCAAGTTTCACAATGAGCGCCAGCGAATTGGGTGTCCCTTCGAGCGAGCGGTCCGCCCCTTCTGACTCTGACGCGCGCCGAACTGAAATCACGTTCGTCCGTCGTCCAGTCCAGTCGCTGCGTCGAATCTTCCGCCTTTGTCGCGGCAACAGCAACACGGTCGCTCCGTTTTCACTGCCATTTAGTATAGACTCGCCTGTTGTGGTTGTACCGGTAGCTACAGTCCAGTGTACTGTAGCCGCAACGCACTATATTTCATGTTCGCTGTAGGTGCCGCTGGCTCAGTCCGCGGCGACCGCTTCGAAGCCAAATGGGCGGCTGAAACGCAGTGTTGGGGCAGGAAATTGCGGCCTCGGGCGAGCGCGAGGCACAGATGGCAGGGCGGGAAACTGGGCCCTGGCGGACAGGCAATGCGATACACAAGGTATCGATTATCGCATGTGAAAAAGCGGCAGATGGGGGCTCATGTCACCGCCGCGAGGCCCACCGGGTCCGTCCGTCTGTCGTGTATCGCACACCACGACAGCGCCCAGCTGCGCACCGATTGTATAACAGAAGTGCACTGTTGGTAAAGCCGAGAAGGTCGAGCTGGCGATGGACCGAATGACGAGCCCGGTTTTAATCAGCGTGTACGGTACAATATCGGTACTGTACCTACGTGCGTGCTGGATGGATATCAGCGCTCGTATGCTCGCTGCAAGGCGTTCGATCGCGGCTCCGAAGCTGGAGGCGACCTTCTCTGTTGTGCTTACTGTAGCTGAAACTGTAGGGTGCTCCTGTCCGTGTCAAACGCCGCGTTTGAATCGGCCGATCGGCCGTGACGTCGCGTGGGATGGACTGCTGCGTTCGTCTACGGTCGGAAGGGGGATGCTGCCGCCAGATCGGTGATCCTCCTCTTGGGATGTGCGCACTTGTCTGTGTGGGATCAACTCGGTACAGTACTGTAGCACGGCGCTCGGTTGCACCACTCGTCTATAATACTGTAGCTCGACTGCGCGTGCCTCATTCTTCCCGGCTAAAGCTGCCACCCCCGTCGCGCCAGGCGTATTGCCGCACTTAAATACTGTCTGATACCTCTCGCAACCGCGCAAAACCCCTGCTCTCCTACCTATCATCTACTTCTGGTGCGTTCGTCTATCCCAAACGAACGATCGCTAGCGGGGTCGGTCGCCGTCGTCGTACTCGTCGTCGTCGTCCATGCCTGCCTCCCGCTTGAGCCAATCCGTGATGTAGAACTTGCCGAGCGCGAACAGACGCAGGCGGTCGCCGCCGAACCGCTCGCTGTAGTTGTGGAACAGCCACTGCAGGATCTCGAGCTCCCCGGCGCTCGTGGCGTTCACGAACGCGCGCGACGAGCAGCCTTCGGTCCGCTCGGCGTGCAGGAACAGCATGACCTCAAAGTGTCCCCCGGCAGCAGTGCCGTCCATCGCGGCGGTGGTGCAACCCTCGGGTCGGTTCTCGTGCAGCCAACGCACAACATCGAGGTGTCCGTGCGTCGCTGCGTCGTTCATGGCCCGTCGAGTGCAGCCTTCGGTCCGATGCTTGTGGAGCCACTGGACGGTTCGCAAATGACCGCCACCTGCGGCTCGATCCATCGCGCCCGCCGTGCATCCCTCGCGGCGGTGGGCATGCAGCCACAAAACGACGTCCAAATGCCCGTTGGTGGCAGCTCCGTCCATGGCGTCCGTCGTGCACCCCTCCTCGCGGTTGTAGTGCAGCCACTGCACGAGCGCGAGGTGTCCATTGCGAGCGGCCAGGTTCATGGCGCCCCGCGTTCCGCCCTCGCTGCGATTCGCGTGTAGCCACTGCACAACGTGCAGATGCCCCAACCCAGCTGCCCAGTCCATCGCCGCGGACGTGCACCCCTCGGTCCGATTCGCGTCCAGCCACTGGACAACGTCCAGGTGGCCGTTCCAAGCAGCGTAGTCCATCGCGCGGGTGGAGCAGCCCTCGGTTCGGTTGGCGTGGAGCCACTGCACAACGTCCAAGTGGCCGTACTGCGCCGCCAGGTTCATCGCGTCGATCGAGCAGCCTTCGTTCCTGTTCGCGTGCAGCCACTTGACGATCTCCAGGTGTCCGTTGCTCGCCGCTTGGTCCATGGCTTCGCTCGTGCAGCCTTCGTGGCGGTGGCTATGGAGCCACTCGACAACGTCCAAGTGCCCGTTGGTCGCGGCCTTGTTCATGGCGGCGGTCCCGCAGTACGCCGAGTTGTCGTGCAGCCACTGGACGACGTGGAGGTGGCCGTTGGCCGCGGCGTCGTCCATCGGGATCGACGGGCACGAGCTGAACAAGTTACGCCGCAGCCACTTGAGCACGTCCAAGTGCCCGCCGGCGGCGGCCAGTACGGCGGCGTACGGCGACCATTCTCCTCGGACCTCGCAGAGCCACTTGACCATGGGCAAGTTGCCGTTCCGCGCAGCCTCCTCGAGCGTCACGAAGAACATATGCGTGGGCGGCGGCGACGTGTGCTGCTGCAGCCATGCGGCGACCTCCAAGTGGTCGTTCTTGCCGGCGTAGTACAGCTCCTTAGCGCCCCAGAACACGTCCAGCCGCCGCGTGCCCTCGTCGTCGCCTTCCTCGTCACTTGCGGCGGTGGCGCCGACGCGGATGCTGCGCGAGTGAAGCCACTGGAGAGCGCGCAGCTGGCCGTGCTTGGCCGCTTCCTCAACCGCCTTGGTCACTCGGCACCCCGCGAAGTGGTCAACCAGCCACTGCATGACGCCCACGTCCCCGTGCGCCGCCGCACCCATCATGCCGAGCGTGAACTGCCACTGCCGGTAGAACGGGTCGTCCAGCTCGCGCCGCCTCTCCGCCTTCTCTCGAAGCGCGAGGCGGTCCAACAGGTGAACCGCACCGTCCGACCGCCGCGCGCTCGCGCTGGGGACGCTCCAGCGCACGGAAAAGTCCAAAAAGTCGCTGATGGCGCCCACGACGTGCGGCAAGGCGGCGACCGGCAGCCGCGCGCGGCAAACGACCACCGCGCTCGTGAGCGGCAGCAGCGCCATCCGCGTCCCGGCGTCAGCTCCTCCACCTCCTCCTCCCCGTCTCCTCTCCGCCAGAGACACCGCCGTCGTCGGCTCGTTGATGGCGCAGGGCGGGCGTCGACGTCGTGGCGCCTCAGGCTGTCGCTCAATCGATCGGTCAGGCAGTCCAACGCTTCGACGTCGGAGAGTAGAAAGGCAGGGGGGAAGAAGCACGAGAAGAAGACGAATGACCGACAACCGCTTTTTTGGGGAGTTGGAAAACCGGTATTTTGGATGCCAATCAAACGCGAGAGCGCGCCCTGATTGGTGAATAATTTCTTCATTCGCGTCGGCGGGAAGACACTCTTTATACTTTACCTCTGAAAGTGCATGTAATACGACAAAATGCATATACAATAATAGACATTTTATCTAATGTTGAAGGACACGTTTGGGTTGCAAACGTAGATAATGTTTAACATATCATTCCTGTACTAACCGTGCAACTTTGACCGGTTTTGGATGGCACTCCAAATTTCGAAATGTTGGTGTAAGTGCGCTTGCCGTAAAGTTTACGTCACGAGCAATGCTCAGCGCCCCAGCACGTAGAGGCTCACTCGAGTTGCCGGAGCTCGAGCAACTGGGCTGCCTGTAAAAAATATGTAGACCGTTTACACAACCAATCACGATAATTATTGGTACAAATGTAACACATAATCCTACCCACAAACGAGAGCAGTGGTGAAAGACTCAAAAACGGAGACCTTCATAGTTTAATCAAGATAAACTGCGGCACGAAACTGGTTGGGCACCATTTTCGTATAGTTTTGTTGGGGCTACCATGGCGAGAGTTCGTGGCGGCAGTTGACTTCCCCATAGCAGCAGGACCCCTTTTTCACTTTTACCTTGATGTTCAAGTTTACTGCGAGAGAGAGAGAAAAATCGTTGCTACTGCACCCACTTTTTCCATCACTTCTTGCTTTTTTGCTAGCCAATCAGATCGCAGGAAAATATTTTTGATGTTGCTGCACGAAATAAAATTCCTGTTGTTGACAGGATTGGGTACCCCTCTTGTATATGATTCGATACTTCTCAAGGCCTGAAAGAATGAGGGGTCCCGGAAAACCCAACGTAGTGTTCGCCCCAATCATCGGACACAAATGAATCAAGCATCCACGGATAATTTTTGATCTCAAAAATTTAGTGACATTGTTTTCGCACCTAATTCGAAATTTGAAACCTTGAGGTTAGCTTTTCTTCTATATTAAAAGACTAGAACATCGTTGACTCTATCATAAAAAAATACTTTTGACTCTACCTTTTTAAAAAATGAGAGAGTCAAAAGTATATTTTTTGCTGCTCACTTAATATTTACTCAATCCGAACATAAGTTGTATAAACAATTTTTTTTTTCTGCTAGTCCGTATTGCCTCCCTAGTTACACAAATTCGCGTTTCTTTGCATGAATTTTTATTTGCGACGTTGATTTTTAGCCAAATAATGATAATTTGCTGCTTGTCTTCCAATACGACACCCTCTAGGTGTTTTATTTTTTATTTATTTATTTAACGCAAGTGTTGGTCTGTAAGGCGGATGCAAAACACAACCAATCACACTCAGCACGCAACAGTATACAAAGTGATCTGCGCGACAGTAGTACTGTCAGCACGTTCTCTACCAATAAGCGGCGAAGTTGTGCGGGAGATTGGATGTGGAGTGTGTGTAGATGTGGACTTTCGTCTATCACGCTATCTTTCTTTATTCACTCGCATGAATCTATCCAGACATACGACTTGCTGTTCTTCTCTAGACTCGATAAAGAACGTGGGGTTGATTTTTAAAAAAAAAAAAAAAAACTGCGAGCCGACCGGCACCGACAACACTGGATGGACTTCATGAACATCAGGAGCGAGCCGCCGACCGCTATCAGCGCGTCGACCGACGACGACAACAGTGGCAGCAGCAACACCGGCGTATATCGCGACGGCCGGCTACACGTCGTTGCGGACGTCAGGTTCGATGCTGGTAAAAAAAAAAAAAAAAACACACACACACACAAATTACCGAGTCATTTATGGATCGGTCGGCAAATTGGACCACTCGCCGATTTCTGCCATGTTGATATTTCAAGTCATTAGAACTGCATGGCGCTCGTAAGCACAAGCTTGAAATTCTCCAAGACATGGTTCTGCCCGCGAAGTTGCACAGTGCAACCTACGGGGTCGTGTTCCTTCTGACCTTCCTTCTCTTCTCTCCCATCTTCGATTTTTTGTCGATGGCCGGGAGGAGTACGCCCAGGTCCTCCTTGACGCGCATCGCGTCAACCTGCAGTTCGAGAAGGCGCTTCATCGTTGATCGACACGAACACTCGGAGAGAAGATAATGCAACCGAGGATCGTGCTCCTCGGCCAAAGCGGGCTCGAGTATGGTGAAAAGAGTGTCAGGTTGTACTCGAAGCGAAGCATGCCTTTGCCAAGCTATGACAGTCAAGCGCACGTGTTGTGTTAGCCAGTGTAAGAGTTGGTGAATTAGCACACAAAATACGTACCCAGTCCATGACAGCCCTCAACGTAAGTGTCACGTTCATCACTGGAACGCACGTGTATCCCCGCTTCTTCACGAGCAGAGCTGCCGCCTGGAAACAGGTCAGTGATGCCCTTAGATGTTCTGGGCCGCACGCGCGCTACACTGATGCGTTCAACGAGTATACAACCTTGATCGATAGGTCTGGGTAATCTTTTGAATGCGCATCGTGCTAGGGATAGATTGTTGCAATTTTCAATCTTGAA